>CBVK0100500284.1:0-14056 GCA_900067695.1 Picea abies | reverse complement strand
CAGCTCTGTCTCAGATAGGAACCACACACCCTCTTCAGGGGCTTTCTCTCGGGTTTGTAAGTTGGAGAATATCTCACATGGCTGCAATGATCCACATTTCACAAGTTTGTAAGTTGGAGAATGTCTCACATAGTTGCAATCATCAACAATTGCCAAAAACAAAACCAACTACTTTGGGAGCACAAGGACCTCCAAGTATTTTCAAAAAGGGGTTGCCAAGAGGAAAGATTAAGATATGTAGAGTTGACTAATGTGTCGAAAGACACAGTATCCATTCAGAATCCCACGTGGGAAATAAAATGGGGATACATATGGGAAACGAGGAGATAAATGCCCCTAAGAACAATCAGATAACAATAATGTCGAAGGTGAAAACTACAAATGGAAGTGATCAATGGTGGGGACATTAATGAAAATCTCCTTGAGGGTGGGTTAGTGGTGACATAAAAATGAAGAATTGTCACTATATGGATGAAGTGTAGGGATTATGATACTTGATAATCCGACAAATACCAACCATAAATGGGGGAGTCCAGAGGGTATGGCTGTCAATATGATGAGAAGAAATGCATGTGGCTCAACTCACGTATGTATACTAACTGGACTCCCAATCCCTAAGGGGGTTCAACGACATGGGCACAAAAAAGAAACAAAGGTCATTATTCTAGGGAACACTTATGAGGAAGGCTCTATCACTGGGTAGATGGAAAATGCAAAAGATGGAGGGCATGCTTAATCTACCCAAGTGAAGGGGGTCCTACCGACAATTTCCTATGAATGAAAGACAAATGCAATGAATATAATGGAATTATACTATGCCAAATGCCAAGGAAATTGAGGCCCAAAGGAGACCCATATCCATGAATAAAAGAGATTATCCATGGTGAATGCCTCTTCACAAGTCAACAAATACGAAAACAAAGTGGGTAGATGAGTGAGTATAATTCAATGTGAACAATACAAGCTTTAATCCTTCTTGGAAAAATGGATTTTGGGTGAAGTGTCAATGCACAACATTTTAAGAATACCCTTTTGAAGGGCTTGGAAATAGGATTCCAACGGTGCAGATGGTGTGTCAATCGAAGTTTGAATGAGCTTGTATGAGCAAAAAGAAAACATGCCTTTTATATATTAAGGACTTTCCCTCCAATTTCCAATTCATCATTGCATTTGTGGGAGGATAGGCTTGGAGAGGATGAGAAGGCCCTAAATCTTGGTGAGCTCGTTGTAGAAAAACTAATTGTCCAAATTTGGAGTTGTGACTTTCGGGTTGGTGGCCTAACCCCACTAGTCATTTTATTTAGATTAATTTTTTAGTTTAGGTCTCCTCGTGGGATGCCCTAGGAATATTTTTGAGGGCCAATGCACTAAATACCTCCAGTATTTGCGTTGGGATCATATATACTAGTTCGTGGGACGCCCTAGGAATATTTTTGAGGGCCAATGCACTAAATACCTCTAGTATTTGCGTTGGGATCATATATACTAGTTCCATTAACTACATTGACCAATGTAAGAACAAGACATGTTTTCTGTGTTGGGGAAAAATGGAATTTTCGACTCAAATTTGTCAGGGAGGCTCCTTTTTGAGGGAGAAGAATGGTAGGGACTTATATGATAGTAAATATGATGACATGACATGACAAACATGTGGTTTTGTGCAGGTATGACTGATCTCAGAGTACTTTGGAGTGAGAGGGAGTTTGAGGATATATAGATGCAGGTTCAAGGGAACCAAGCCGTAAGGGGAGCACTTGCTCATTATGGGTTACTCAAGTATTTTGAGAACCCACTAATGAGAGGATGAGAGGGTCTCCTATCACATATAATGCAGTATTGGGATGTAGAGGTAGAGGCCTTCATAGTGCAAGGCCAATAGATTGAGATCTTGTTGTAGGATATTTAATTTTGCATAGAGCTTCCTTCATTTGGCATAGTGGTAAATACTCAACCCATTCTACCTTATGGGAGGCGATTAGAGGAGTTCCTTGATAGAAATTGTGTCCTTGGTGTGAGGGTTTAGGACTCCGCTATCCAGTTGGTGGATTTAGAGCGGTTAGATATGAAAACCACAATTACGATAGTGATATGTGTACTAGGTAGTCACTCTCTTCATAAGGTGTTTCGAGGGAATATGCTTTTGATCAAGAGGGTGTTTGCTGAGACCTACTTTGGGTGGGCCCAGATGTTATTGACGAAACTGAAGCACCAATTGACCTCCTCCAGATGGGATTCACGAGGTAACTATGCATTTAGTAGATTCCTCTGAGCCTTTTTCTTTAAGAGGATACTCGCACTCCACTCTTATGTTTGCATTTGTGATGGGGAGCCACAAGAGCCTCAGATGTGGCACTGGGGATAGTTGTTGAGGCGAGGGGGAGGTGGTGGGATTGGGAATGTCTTTAGAGCATATTTCTTTTCCCATTGAGACCAACTCCCAATAGTTATTGAGGACTATCTGTACGTAAGCATGAACTATTAGAGGGATCATAAGCTACCTCTGTGAGCTGGTCGAGGTCGGGGAGCCGATGGTAAGTAAAGTAACATCGAGTTATTTATATATGTTAATTGCATAGATTAGAATGTGTCAATATGTGGTACTGATGATATTTTGTATGCAACTTGCAAATATTGCACCGTTGAGGCCAACATGATAGGCAAATCGTAGGGGGGAGAGGTGTTTTTACCATTGGGGTCCAATAGGGTAGAAGACTCAGAGAGACTATTGGAGGATCTTCGAGGCCAATTAGACAACTTGATGATGGGTGTATCCGAGTGGGGATGCATAACCTAGATGACAGACATATGGTATCATGTGTTGAGGTACCACTCGAGCGACACCTAGTGATGTACATGGCATGGATGGTCGGTCAGGAAATCAAATATTTGTCTATTGGGGACATGGTCCATTAGTATGAGAGCCTATTTCAAATGAAGATGAGTAGTATGGGTGGCATAGATGCTTGTAGTTTTGATAGCATGCTATGGGCACGGCATATATATGTAGAGTAGTGGACTCCAAACAAAAGGAATTTTTTTATGATGTTTTGATTTCATACAGACATGATGTATATATATTTTACAAATGCTTATGCAATATCTAGATGAAAATGAATTATATTTTACAAATGTTTATGCACACTAGAGTAGAAATGAATGAAAAATGTTATCTTCTTATGCATGCATGCGTTAAATGCCAATCTAGAATATTATTTGCAATGGTATCTGCAAAGCTATTATGACTTCTGGGAACAAGATTAAATGAAATTGATTCAAATTAACACATGAAAAGTTTAACTCCTAGATATTTTCTAAAGAGGTTGGGGCTACGCACATGATAAATATTGTTCAATTGCATGATGAGGAGTTGGGAATCGAGACAAACATGAAGGTGACGAATGCGATGGTCAAGGGAATTAGCTAACAAATCAATCACAACATCATATTTGCCCTAGTTGTTGGTGGCATATCCAATGTAAACACCACTAGAGTGGACAAGGGTATGTGCGGGGTGAAAATGACACAAGATGACGAGGCTAGATTCCTTGAATTAAGACTCCCACTATCGATATAACCAATGTAGCAACAAGACAAAGGGTCCATTTGAAAAAATCAAGAAGACAACTGATGGGGTGTAGGATTTACAAAACAGATGCAAGAAGACTATCTAATCTATGTACAATATGAACAAAAACTCTAGAGAAATTATCAAGGGTATAATTTCTTGAGGTAGAGGGCATTATGAGGGTTAGGGAGAAGCTCCCCTTCAATATCCTTGAGAAGGTATGATCCCTTGCCCAAACCCTGATTGAAAATGTAAGGGCCCTTCCATAAAGGTTCAAATTATCCCCGACCCAAGATGTTGTGGACTTGGTCATATAGCAGGACTAGATCACCTTCATGAAAAACCTGAGGGTGGACCTTTCAGTCATACTAGGATTTTGTGTGCTTTTTAGTCGCTTCAATGGTTTGCAATGAAAAATGATGGTGTTTATTGGCATGCTCCAACATTACCAGTCTCTACTCTAAAGGACTGGTATAAGGGAGAAGTTTGAGGGCCAAATGAAGCGAGGGGATTTGACAGTCAATCGAAAAGCTACCTCCTTGCCATGGATGATATGAAAGGGTGTGAATACCGTGGCAATTTTTGTAGAAGTCCTATAGGCCCATAAGGTTGGGAAGAGCCTGTGGTGCTAGATGGTTTTGTGCTTATCAACTGTCTGTTGGAGCATGGTTTTGAGTATTTTGTTGATGACCTCAAATTGGCCACTCCCCTATAGATAGTACAAGGAAGAATATTGGTGCTCGAAACCCCACATGGATCCTAGATCATCTCAGATTTTATCTTCAAAGTGTTAGCCATGGTCAGAGACTAGTTACTCTGGGGCACTGAATCGAGCAATCACTTATTTAAAGAAGAACCAAGCAATTACTTGCTTAAAGAAGAATCGAGCTATAGTGGTCATAGTATTGTTGAACATTGGCATGGCTTCATCCCATTTATGAAGTAGTCGACAACCACAATGATGTATTTATGATCGTTGGAAGAAGGTGGGTTATGCTCCACGAAGTCAATGGCCCATTTGAAAAATGGACCAGTGGTGATAACAAGGTACAATGGGGCTAGTGGGGTCCATGCCTTAGGGATAAAGTGTTCATAGTGAGTAGAATGTTTAACTACCTATATATAGTTGGTGAAAAGAGTAGGCCAAAAATAACATGCACGCATGATTTTTTGAGTGGTGGTCCTCCCTGAAAGGTGACCACTACAAGCACTACTATGGCAAGCATCCAGGACCCACTCCACTTCCTCATGGGTGAGAAAATGATATAACAAGGTGTCAACTCCCCAATGATAAAGATCATATCTAGTGAGGAGATAACAAGGGGCTTGATGGCATATGTATCACTGATCATCATAGGTCAAGTGAGGACCAAACCTCTGGGTTCTAAAATAAGTGATTATATTTCCATGCCAAGGATCATAGGTGGATATGGTGAACAAATGTTCATCTAGAAGGTCATCATTCAAGGATGGCTCAGGTGCACTAATTGGGAGATGAAAAATGAACTTAGCAAGGGCTAAGGCTTTCTTACTCTTGGGGGTCACAAAATCTAAGTCAAACTCTTGAAGAATGACGATCCAACAAGCATACTTCACATTGATCACCCGCTAGCTATATAGGAAGGACATAGGTTTGGTGTTGCTAACTACCTTATTTTTGTGCATCTGTATGCATTGATGTAACTTCTAGACGAAAAAAACAACAACCAAGGCCAACTTCTCGTCATGGGAATAGGACAAAGAGGGTCTAGGTAGGTTCTTACTCACATAATTAATGACATGCTCACATCCGTTGAGCCCATCTCGAACTAAGACTCCAACAAAAACAAAACATGAAGTAGAAATGTAGAGGATGAAGTCATTTTCAAAGTTAGGGAGGCTATTGAAAGGTGTTGATGGGAGGGCCCTTTTTAGTGCATCAAAGGATTGTTGAGCTTGATCATCCCATACAAATGGGATATCATAACGTAGTAATAAACACAGGAACCCATGGGAAATGGTGGCATAGTCTAAGTCAAACCAACATAAAAAAAAATGGCTTTCCCCTGTAGGCTCTACAATTGGCATGAGTTGCAAGTGTGTGTGTGTGTGTGTTGGGGGGGGGGGGGGGGGGGGGGGTTGTAGTTCAAAAAAGGAATGAACCTTGAGAGGATCGATAGTAATTTTATCATTGGAGACAATGAATCCCAAAAGTTGACCAACATGCACACTTAAGGGGGTTCAATCGTATGTTGTGTTTGCGACATCTAAGGAATATAGTTTGCAAGTCTTCTAGGTGCTACGACCTTTTCTTAGAACAAGTAGTGACGTCGTCTAGATAGGCTAAAATGAGATGGGTCAAGTTATGAAAGTAGAATAACATCGTGCGTTGGAAGGTGGCTCCGAATTTTTTTAGTCTGAATGGAATAACTTTATATACAAAGGTACCTTGAGGAGTGGTGAAGGTCATTTTGTACTAGTCCTATGGCCGAATATAGATATAGTTACAACCCAAGAATCCATCCATGAACGATAATACCTTATGGCTTACACACTCATCGATAATCTAATTGATGGATGGTGTTGGGTAATTGTCCTTGGGACATGATTTTTTCAAATCACAAAAAATAGTGCAGACATAGATGGTGCCTTGCTTCTTCATAATGGGGACTACGTTAGAGACCCATGAAGTGTAGGTGATAGGGTAAATGAAGCCTACCTTTTGCAATTTATGAATCTCATCTTTGATGGCGGGGGCCTCGATAGAGTGAATATGCCTTTGCTTCTAATGAACGAAAATAACATCCAACCATGTATCTATGTGGTGTTCAACAATGGTAGGATTGAAGCCAGGCATCTTTGAATAGGACCAAGTGAAAATATTACAAAACTCTTGGAAAAGTGCTTTGTAAGTGAAAACCTCTTCAAGAGAATATGTTTCCCCAAGGAGAATATTTTCCTCAACACCAGGTGTAACATAGATGTTCACCATAATGGTAGGTGAGATGTTGGCCATATTCTCCTCTTCAAATGCATCAGGGGTAAGGATAGGACTTTTGAACCAATTGACTTCACCATGGGGGATAAAGTCTTTTGATTCAACAATACATTGGTTAGTGGGGCGAGGTTCTTGAGGTAGAAAATAGGAACGATGATAGATGTCATCCCAAGGGTAATCTGGTGTAGTGAGGGACTCCATCATGTCTTCATCATAATGAAATATCGGGATGTGATAACCAACACGAAGTGGTGGGGGATGGGAACGTGAACCCACTATCAACGTCGGGGGAACGAAAGACATAGTTCACATATGCTACATCTATAGAGGTATATAAAAGACTAGTGGAAGAGGGCTTTACCAAGGTTGAGATCGAAGGTGCATGGGGCATGCTAGGGATGGTATGATTTACACCTATGGAGAATGGAGTATTCTCTGACAATTTTGATCCCATGGAAGTTGATAGGTAGAGAATTTGCATGTAATTCTCATCGATTTTCACTTCAAGGGGGACCAATTTCAATGATTGTTGACTATTGACCTCGTAAGACTTTTCACACTTGAGAGTAAGGTCCTCTACTACCAAGGTTGGGCCTTTTTGACGAGTGAAATCCAACTGATGAATGATCTTAAGGGCATCACACAACTAGGGTAGTCTACAACAATGGTAAGAATAGTGGCAATAGGTATCACACAAAGCACATGGATGATTTGTGCGCAAAGACTTAACACACTTTGTTGATGACTTATGGAGAGTAATGTGCACAACTGGTGTGGAAGGACTTGGTTCTAAATCATTAGTGTTATAAAGTTCTTTGAGTTCAATGAATCTAGGACAATTGTTAGTAGTGTGGTTAGGGATGCCACATAAGTCACATGGAGGTATGTCCCTAGACGTTGTGCTTTGTGTGGCCATGGCCTGTTTAGGATTATTTGTGCCCCCTTTATTTTTGTCTTTGTCCCCTTTGTCA
This sequence comes from Picea abies, assembly GCA_900067695.1. Classification (NCBI taxonomy): domain Eukaryota; kingdom Viridiplantae; phylum Streptophyta; class Pinopsida; order Pinales; family Pinaceae; genus Picea; species Picea abies. The sequence continues at coordinate 6,543 of CBVK0100500284.1, read as the reverse complement.
ATTCCTTTCTCAACCTGCGTTGGTTGAGGTGTAGCCTGTGTAGGCTGCTTAGGGGCTACAAGGAACATGAGTCAAGACCAAATATGGAGTTGGCACAGAGGGTGGAAGAGATGTAGGGATCCAAGTACCAAATTGAGATTCCTAATTCCAGGTTACACAAATTCAATGTGACCATGACAGGGGTACTTATGGATGAGGATGCCCTACTAGTGGTAGCATCGAAGATGCTGGAATTGAGGGCCCAACAAATGGTTGTGGAGGTGGACCTACTAGCCTATGATGTGATGACATCATACAAACATTAGAGAACTGGGGTGGGTAACTAAAAGGGGCCTCATAATATGCGCCAAGTAATGACAAGTCTTTGTAGACTCTAGGGTTGATGTTCGAAAGAGAGGGAACTGTTTGGATTCCACCCAAGGAAGAAACCACTTGGTCAGGGTGAAGTTATGCTCGAGGATCATGGTAGGTCAATTAATCTACGGTGACAAGTTTCCCATTGTGGGGAAAGTTCATCTTACAAAAGATCGAAGAGGCAAATGCCTTCATGGCATACATCTTACAAAAGATCGAAGAGGCAAATGCCTTCATGGCATACATGAAGATCCTATCTATAATGATGTTATAGTCTGAAGGGGCATCTATAACCTCAATGTCAATACACACTTCTTTTCCTCCCAAATAGACAAGACAGTTCTCATAAAATCCTTTAGGTTGAGAGGGTCGACCATCATATGCACGAAGGGAAATCATAGACGGGATAAGTGTTGAGAATCCTAACTTCTTCTAGACTTACACCTTCATGACACATGTGAATGCACCTTCATCAACAATGCATCTATGAATGATAGTATTCTTGATGGACACTAAAATTTGAAAGGCCACTGAAGGTGGTAATCAAAAGGATTTAACTTGGTAACTCCCATTCTTGTGAGTGGTGGAAGTGGGAGGTGGTCCAGAAGGAGTGGCAACCTTGACTGCTTCCCACATATGATGCATCTCAGGTAACAAGGGACATTCATGGGTATAGTGTCCTAGACACCATAAATAGTGCAAGGTTTATTAGTATGGAGATTTTGTAGTGCAAGGTTTATTAGTATGGAGATTTTGATTCTTCCCCTGCATCGGCTGGGGATTGTTTCCTTGGCCTTGGGTTGTGGTAGGTTGATTTCCCCCAGAATTGGTATTAGGTTGTATATTTTGGTTCCTCTAGTTCCCCTGATTTTGATTATTCTGCTTACCCTCCCCTTCGTTCTTCTTCTTATTTTGATTGGGGGTATCGAGAGTAGTTTGTTGTGTGTAGACTTGTCGTTATGGGGGGGGTAGTTTGTTGTGTGTAGACTTGTCATTTACTATTGTTGGAGGGACCAAAGAAGATGACATTGGGCCAAGAAAGGAGTAATAGGGGTTCATAACAACCCCACCGCAAGAAGAGTTGTTACAATCATACCCATGTACATGTGGATGTGCATGGGGTGTAGGGTAATAAGTATTGGTGCCTACTTTGGATGAGAAGTGAGATAAATCTCAAGGCGTATTAGGATACCCATAAGAAGTGTTAACCTCTCTGCAAGGGTTACCATATCCATGAGGCTTAAGAAGAGTAGGACGTGGATAGGTATGAGACATGGATATGATAAGGACATTAGTTGCATGGGATGCCCTTGGTGCAGACAAGTCGCTGGAGCGAGGGTGAGATGCACCGGGAAGGATGGTATAAAGATACCATGATTGTGCATATATCAGATCATACTTGGATTTTTGGATAACTTCTTCCTCGTTCCTAGGTAGAGTCATGGATACATCCTTGGAAATGGGAGGAAGAAGGGATTTTAGGAACCAATCCATGAGGAAAGAATAATTTATATTATATTTTCATAGGCCTCGTCATCTACAACACTCATGGATATGATCTAAGATGTGAATGGCAGTGGTTTGAGGGAAATCGGTCAAGATTTCTATCCCTATGTCATGGCAGACTAGGAGCTAAAAGAAGGTAAGGAAAAGCTTGGCTATGTACTCAAAGGTTATGGGTATTACTAGGTTGATCTATGTACCACTTAGCAACAACACCCATCAAAGTTCGTTGAAATAGTCACAACCTAATTGAATCCTTGGTTATGGAGTTGGAGGAACACCACAGGTGAAAGTACATGATATGATTGAAAGGATCCTCTCCAGGTTTACCCTCAAGTTTTGGGATGTCAGAGGGAAGTTTTTTTGGCATATTGGGCCAATTTGGATCATGGTGGATGGAATCATTGATCAACTTGTTCAAATCAATACAATTTAAACTTACCATGAAGGACATAGAAGGTTGGTTGGCATTGGGGCTAGTATTATCTCCAACCATGGTGGAACTTGGGTTGGAAGAAGATGTGGGACCTAAAGAGGCGTAAGTGGTTTTGAAATCAGATGTTCCAACACCCCTCGACGAGGAGGGGGGTTTCGAGTCAAGCAGGGAAGATAATAAAACTAATGGGGAACTTTGGTTGAAGGCCTTGTAGCTGAAAAGACTATATCCTATGGGGAGCTATGATATCCAAATGTAAATATCACCATAAAGAAGCAACAAGCTAATCAAAAGGCTAATAGAATGAAGTGATGAACTAAGACAATAAGGATCAAACAACACACACTACATGCTCATGTGGTGCATCAAGTGGTTTTAAGTGTGCATGAACAAATGAAAAAGACCTAAATCAAGCAACTCCATCCTATAAAAAGAAAAAAATCTAGCCTATAAGATAAACTATATGTGCTCAAATAAAACCTAGTCTATGGATAGGGGCCTTCCAAACAATTAACAACAAGGGGAGATGAGGTCCCCTACATAGATGAGTGAAGGTATGAAAGAGATAGTTATAACTATGGGGTAGTGGGTAGTGAGAGGTCCCAAAGGCCTGTAGATATCTATCTCAGGCACCCTCCCTTCTGTGAGAGCAACCTAGGTAAGGATACTTAGTAAAAATGGCCATTAAACTACCTCTTCACATGCACATGCAATATGTTACCTTGCCTTCAAGCTGAAATCAAGTGGTATGGGGATCTTCAGTAGTGAAAGAGTAGGGAGTCTCAATCACACCCTTGACCCAAACCTTGGCATATATCCACTTTGAAAGAGCATGCTTGTTACTAAATGGGATGGGACCGTGTCCGATAGAAAGGATTTTTAGTCAACATCTATGTTTCAATGTAAAATGACTAAGGGGAATTATTTGGATTCCTATCCCCATGGTCCTAACCTAACTACAATATTGTTTTTCATGCCCAAGTGGGGTTAAATGTGTGTTAGATTAGAGAGTTGATTATTAGGCAGAGCTTGGCGACATGAACAAAGCATAAACTTCAAGGTGTGATGTGTATGCATATGTGGCGTGATTAACTGGAAAATGTAAATGCTTGCAACAAATAAAACTAAATTGCAAGTAAAGGGAAATCTAAATCAACGTGCAAGTAAGTAATAATGGAAAAGTACTACAAGAAATGGATTTTTCTTTTATCTGAGTTACCTTTTAAACTAAAATGTACTTGCAAGAATTGTAGATTTCAAAATAAGAACAATCTAATCTACATTTTCAGCTCACAAGCAATCAATTTTAGAAAATAAAACCTCTTTTGGAAAGAAGAAGAATAAGGTACATATGTGGCTCTTTTCTTTCACTAAGAAGTTTCTTCAAATTTGAAATCAATTGTAATCTAAAATAACAAATAAAATGACTCTACAATTATAACAAAAAACAAAAATGAATGTTGGAAAGTAACACGCAATGGCTTTTCACATACACCTAGGACTAGGTCAATGGTGTATGTCAGTTTTTGTCCAGGGTTTATGTGAAAAATAAATTCCTAAATAACTCGAACAATAATGAAAAGCTCTGATTTACAACCTATTGTAGCACAAAACAAAAAGCAAAATCTGAAAGAAATCAATTGGGGGAAAGGTACTAAAACGCTAGGGGGTTTGCTTCTCAATCTTATAGATCTCTTCAATATAACACTTAAGAAAAAACAAGAGTATTTAAAAGTAACCCACAAGCCCTAGAAAAAACTCAGACAATCGAAAATAAACCCTAAAAGTTGAGTTTTTAGAGCTAATGTAGGAACTCGAAGGAAATCAATTGGGGGAAAGGTACTAAAACGCTAGGGGGTTTGCTTCTCAATCTTATAGATCTCTTCAATATAACACTTAAGAAAAAACAAGAGTATTTAAAAGTAACCCACAAGCCCTAGAAAAAACTCAGACAATCGAAAATAAACCCTAAAAGTTGAGTTTTTAGAGCTAATGTAGGAACTCACTTGGTTTTGTGTGTTGCCCTTGTGGAATTTACCTGTATTTCTTGCGCTGGCCAACATAGATAATGGACCTAGATTTCACGTTGGTCAGCACACCTACTTTCACCAAAACCTACGTTGGATCCTAAGAGGTTCATGACAGTTGTGAACTCGACACTAAGATAGTCTTGAAGGGTTTCCAACACCTATTTCGTGAAAACACAAATTAGAAAGCAACAACAACATAAAGAGCCCCAAAAAACTCAAAAAATCAAATGAAAAGAGGGGAAAGCAGGTTTACCCACACACCCACAACCAGGGATCATGAGAATGGCTCAAAACTCTAGTGGAGTCACCATTATGTTGTGTAAATTTTAGGTTAGCAAAATCTACTAATTTAGAGGCTATGCTAGATAACAAACAAATTTAGGAACAAAAACTAGAAACCCTAGTTCCAAATCAAATTGCTTACTCTAAAACTGTTTCCATTTAACAAAGAAAGTATCACGTGCAAATAATAGAGAAAGAACTAGAACAACAAGCTTAAAAGAATGAACAAATTTTCTATTACTTCAATGAAAAAGGCCTTTGCTTGCACCTGTGGATAATTCCTTGGAGAGAAATGGATTTCGAGACCTCCTCCTTGGGAGGGTTCTTTGTTGATATTGAATGTGTGGTTGCTCTCTCTCCCTTGTAGTTGTGTGTAACAATGGCTACTGAGGGAAGTGCTCTCGAGAAACCAGGGCTCTTGAGCTCTGGTGCACATCCAATAGCATGTAACCAGAAAAATTGAATATGAGAAATGGGGGGGAACCTTTTATTTTGATTTTTAAAATAATTTCGAGAGGAAAAGGTCATAAAAGGTGTTTTTTGACTTTATAAAGTGAAAATAACTTTAGGAAAAAGGTTCCTTGACTTAAAATAATGAGAAATTGTGTTAAAAATGGGTTTATAGAGATAATACCCATACTATGCATGGTGCATTTTGGTACACCTAGAATTTTGGTCTAGGTGATCAATTTTTGGGTGATAACAAACTCCTTAAGGATGAAACAATGGGTTGGTTCGGGGGAGGGAGGGGGAGTCTAACCACTTCCTTATGGTGCTAGAGTTAGCTAAAGCTGTTAAGAGACCCCCTTGTCCCTTCAAATTTAACCTAGTTTCGTTAGAAGAAGAGAAATATGTTCGATTGGTGAAGGGGCTTTGGTCTCCCTATGTTTTAACCCTTCATGAATCAATCTCATTATAATTTGAATCAAACCTTAAGAAAGTTAAACATGCCACCATAGAGTGGGCCCATAAAAAAGATTAAGGATGACAAGGATCCAACAAAAGTTGAAGAGAAATTGGGATTAATCTATGAGTCAGGATCCAACAAAAGTTGAAGAGAAATTGGGATTAATCTATGAGTCTAAGGGGAATGGATATTTCTACAAGGATATTAAGGTAGAGGTTGTGGACCTAGAATTAAAAAGGAGAAAGTTGGTAGAGGAGAAAGGAGTTGCTTGGAGACTAAAAAGCAGAGCACTTTAGATTTCCAAAGGTGATGAAAATTAAAATATTTTTAATATTATGCAAACTGTATAAAAAACTAAAATATTATTTCTAAAATTACAAGCCCAGATGGTTTAGAGGTAAATAAGTCTGATGGTATATCAAGAACTAGAGTGGAATACTTAAGTTCTATGTTTAAATCAAAAGAGAGGATCTCAATTGTAAAGGTAGTTAGGATGACACGGTTCTTTCCTGGTTTTGTTGATGAGGAGGACAACACTACTCTAATGGAGGAGATGTCAAAGGAGGAACTACAAAATGTCCTTCATAGTTTCTAGAAGGACAAGAGTCCTAGACTAAATGGTTGGCCCGTGGAATAATTTTTGGGTTTTATTGAGATACTAGAGGATGATCTGTTAAGGGTGGTTGAGGAATCTAGCACAGGTGGGAAGGTGTTAGCAACCTTCAATACTACATTCATTGCTTTGATTCCAAAATGTGATAACCCTTTTTCTTTTGAAGACTTCATACCCATATCACTTTGTAACTACGCTTACAAGATTGTGGCAAATGTAATAGTAATAAGGGTAATTTTTTTATGTCCCATTCAATATCTGGTGAATAATGTGTTTTTTTAAAAGGTAGGTAAATCCGTGAGGTAGTTGGGGCGACCCAAGAGTGAATACACAATCAAAACTGTGAATTTAAAAGAAGTGGTGGTCAATATGTTGATTAATTGGGTTGGTTGTCATTGATGTCAACCCTTCAAGAAAG
>CBVK0100500281.1:0-20622 GCA_900067695.1 Picea abies | reverse complement strand
TACTTAACCAATGGAAACAATGATTATTTAGCAATTATTTAAAAAAATATAGTTTGCAAAAAAAAGAAAAAAAGAGAGACAATGACATAGAACCTGCAAAAAATAACCCTTGTATTGATAATCTAGAAAAGATAGAGCAATGTTCACGGGCCTCTTTGAGTGGGAAAACTCCTTTGAGTAGACCTCTAATACAATAACAACACTTAACAAGACATTTCATAGCCTACTAGCTCTATAAATACTTTCTCTCTATGAAAATCCTAACTACTTGTGGTCCCATCACTAATGAGTGCCAACCACTTAGAGGGCCTTGTTTAATAAAGAGGACCCTTTTACATTGAGTAACTACCAACTAACTACCTCATGGGTCTTATTCAAAGAAGATGGTCTCGTACGTTAATTACTAACTCCCATGTAACAAAAAGTAGGGAGGTTAGGGTAGGGCCTTAAGATGCCCTCCCCTTTCCAAGGTCACGTTGTCCTCAAGGTTCGAGGTCCATAAAATATTGTAAGGATGTTGATGGTTCCCAAGTGGCATCATCTAGCTATGCATCCTTACATTGGATCATGACCTCTTGAATTGTGTGATCATGCAATCAACATTCTCTCATGGCTAGTATTTCTTTTAGTTGTAATCAAAGGGAAGGCTCTTCATCAAGTTCCGGAAGGTTGGTTTGAACTCAACAATTTGGCCCCATGACCTTCTTCAAATAGGACACATGAAAAACTAAGTGAATCATGAAGTGGTATAGAAGAGACAATTGACATGCATCTAGTCCAATGCATTGTAGTATTTGATAGGGTCCACAGAACTTTGATGAAGATCATAAATATTTGACACACAACATACACAAACAATGTGCACATACTCTGAAGGGTCATGTAATGTACTTATCCAACATCAACAATGATTATTGAGCACTTATTCAAGAAACATAAACAACAACAACAGTAAATAAGAGGGACAATAACATATAACTTGCAAAATATAGCCTTTGTATTGATAATCCAAAAAGGAGAGAAATGCTCACAGGCCTCTTCAAGTGGGCAACCTCCTTTGAGTAGAACTCCAATACAACAAAAACACTTGACTAGACATTCCATAGCCTACTATCTCTACAAATATTTTCTCTCTGGTAAAACCCTAACTAATTGTGGTCCCATCACTAATGAGTACCAACCACTTAGAGGGCCTTATTTAATAAACATGACCCTTTTACATTGAGTAACTACCAACTAACTACATGATCGTTGTTACTCAATGGAGACTGTCTCATGCATTAATTACTTATTCCCAAGTAACCAAAAGTCAGGAGGTTAGGGTAGGGCCCTAACTTGCCCTCCCCCTTAGAGAGCATCATTGTCCTTGAGGATGGGGGTTTGGAAACTATTGTAACAATGGAGATGGTTCCCAAGTGGTATCATCCAACTATGTGTCCTTTCACTAGATTAGGATCTCTTGGATTCATCAATGTTCTCTTATTGTCTAGTACTTCTTTCAATTGTAACCAAATGGAAGCCTCTTCATCAAGTTATATTAGGTTGGTCTAAACTTGGCAATTTGGCCCCATCACCTTATTCAAATAGGACATATGAAAGACTAGGTGAATCTTGGAGTGGTATAGAAGATCTAATCCATAGACAACTAGTCCAATCCACTTGAGTATTTGATAAGGTCCATAGAATTTTAGTTCTATCATTTGGGAGCCCTTGTTTTGGAGAGGATTGCTTATAGGGATAGAGACGAAGGAACACCTCATATCCTTCTTCAAAAGAATGCTCAAAGTGATCAACTTGTTGCTTCCTTCAATTTCAATCCAAAACTAAATTATCCTTAAGTGCATGGAGACTGGTTGTTTTGGTGTTGAGTGTGCAATTAACTCCTTGAACCTTGGATGTACCCAATATATAGGAAGGGATAATGAAGGAGGTTTTGGCCATAAAAAACTTCATAGGCTGACAGTTTTGTGGCACTATGATAAGTGGCATTGTACCACCATTCAACAAGCGATATCCATTGAACTCATTGGTTCTATTGTTGTGTTGCAAAACATCATAAGTGGGTTTACAAGCATTTGTCGACCACCTCAATTTGACCATTTATTTGAGGATGATAATTTTTGCTCATGTTCAAGTTTGTGCCTTGTAGTTTAAGCAACTCCTGCCATAATTTATTGGTGAAGGTGGGATTATGATCCGACACAATGAAAGTGGGTATGCCATGTAACTTAAAAATATGATCCATGAAGACTTGGGCCACTGTGGAAGGCATAAATGGGTGTTATAAGGCATAAAAGTGAGCATAATTGGAATAGTGGTTAACTGCCACCATGTTGACCAATTTGATGGATTTCAAGAGGCACACCATATTGTGATTGGGATCGGCGATGGCTACAATCCTCTAGGAGTCTTCACTCTTCCCCACTTATTCCTTTAACAAGCATCGCATTCAACTACATAAGTGAGTATGTCCTTTTTCATGTTTTCTACAAAGAAAGAGTACTTATCTCATTTGTATGTTTTTTGAAAGTTGGAGTGTAGGGGCATGCCCAATCCTACATAGCCTCAATTTTCTTGGGATCCACTTGCACCTTGTCTTGACTAACAATGCAACTTAAGTATTCTACCTTTGAATCACAAAAAACACATTTGGAATGTTTAAGAACAATTGGTTATCCTAGAGGAGTTCTAGGGCTCTATCAACATGCTTGACATGTGCTTCCCAAGTTTTGTTAGAAATCAAGATATTGTCAAAGAATACAAGTGCAAAATTGCGTAGGAAAGGCTAAAAAATTATTGTTCACGAGGCTCTAGAAGGTGGACAGGGCATTGCAAAGTTAAAATGGCATCACTAAAAACTCATCATGTCATTCATGTGTGTATGAGGTTGCATTAGGAATGTTCACCTCTTTCATATGAATTTGGCTAGACCCTAAGCAAAGATCCAATTTAGTGAAGAACCCCACGCCATGGTGCTCATCCAAGAGATCATCAATAACTAGGATGGTAAATTTGTCTTTCATGGTCAACTTACTAAGGGCATGATTTTTGAGACACATGTGTTAATTGCCTTATTTATTCAATGCCACGAGCGATGAGTAATGACAAGTACTGGGACGAATAACATAGACATGTAGTAGTTCACGAGTAATATTTTCAATTTCATTATTTTATGCAAAAGGGTGCCTATAAGGACACACATAAGGTGGTTGACTATCTAGAATAAGGGGAATACTATAATCATTCCCACTACATGAAGGGGTAAGCCATAAGGTTTTTCAAAAACCTATTGATGCATAGTTAGACCCAATTGCAAATTAGGGTGAATTTTCCATTGGGGGCTATCCATAACTTGGATGGCATTGAATCGGGTAATAATGCCTAAGTGGCCTTGCTTCAAGATATTTTTCATACGATGAGAGATGATAATTTCAGAGGAGTCGGACTTGAGCCCCTTGAGTGTCTGTTTATGACCCTCCTCAATGAAACTCATGTATAATTCATTGAAACCAATGGTAACTGGACCCAAAGTTCATAACCATTCTACAATGAGAACTACATCATAGTCACCCATTTCAATAGCGAACATGTGGGAATTGGACTAATAATCCCCTATTTTAATTTTCACGTTCTCATAGTTACCACCACATTTCATCTTACCTCCATTGGTTGTCATAATTTGAAAATTATGCACCCCATGGACATAATACTATGTTTCTTTTTCAATTCACCTATGAATGAAATTGTGGGTGTTTCCACTATCAATTAAAATAATCACCTTTTTGTGGTTGATGTAGCCAATCGACTTTAGGGTATGGGGAGTTGACATTCTTGATAAAGTGTGGAGGGAACTTTGGGGTTCCTCACAAGGAGGCTCTAAGGCAGTTTTTTCGGAGGATGATGTGTGGTTTTTGCTAAATCTAGCTCTATAGTGTATTTGTAAAAAAGTATTCATGTTGGTCTTAGTGGGCCACATCAGTTTGAAATAATTTACGTTCCTTACATTTATGCATTTGAGGCATTGGCATTTGTGGTTTCTTCCTAGAACAAGTTTTGGACCCTCAAGTGTTGAGAGGGGGAGGGGGTTTTTGTAGGTGCCAAAAGGAGCCGTGGTCAGATAATACATGGGGTCTTTTGGTTTGGGCATTGGCCACCATCTGTGCTTCTCTATATTGTCAAGAAGTCTCCAACCAAGTAGTTGGGTGATCTGAAAATGCGACTTATTTGCAAGTTATAAAAGTGAATTAAATTTTGTTCAATACTCAATTAGCACTTAATGAACAATTCAAAATTACAAAATTTAAGAGAAGAATAGAAAAAATAACAAAGAAGAGACAAAGACGAGGTTGATAACAAAGTTCACCCCTCCTGGGCTATGTCTCTGGGTCTGCTTCCAATGAGTGACCGCTTTATTAATGATGTTCAAATGCTCAAATTACATAAAAAAATCTCCCAACCTACATACAATGTTGTCTCCAACTTTGCTACACGGATATGGCACAATGACACAATCCCCTCCACAACTTGACTGCCAAAACTAGGCCTAAAACCCACTTCTCCAATGTATTTTAAGCAGGAAATACCTCTGAATTTACAAAAATACCAAGGCAATTCTTTACAATATGAACAATGTCATCTAATGGCAAAAATGCCTTTGTTTAAATGACGAAGGTCAATGGTTTTAAGTTTAGATTCGATCCAAATTTTAATGGAAGATCGAATATTTGGTTAACAACCATATGATATACGGCATAACCAAATATAACCAAATAAAATATTCTCTAACCATATAATATATGGTTCACAAAACAAATTTTGATTTCATTCCATTTAAAACATAAACATATGCTTAAACGATTATGTATGTGGGTGTCCTACCCATTTGGGTCTATCATATAACCGAACCATTTATTAAAAAAGTTTGAATGCCATGATATGTCAGACGGTTTTGGCGCATTGGTTAACTTTGGCGGTTGGTTTGACGGAGGTCACAAAATTGAACCCCTCGGACGACATTTTTCGCAAACCATTGAATAGTTAAACTTTACAAAATATGGTGGTTATTCATTACCAGCTATATCGGTGGTCTATCGGTCAAGACGATTGGTTCGTTGCCCATAAGTCAGAGGTTTAATTTCCTCGACGATCAAACTCGGAGTTCTTGACCCTTTTAGCCCGATTGGGGGTTCCATGTGGCACGCTCTAATTGGGCCATGTGTCACATTTTGATTTGACCACTTGGATGCACAATCCCCTGCCCAATCAACATACAATCACTTGCCACGTCATCGCATAGTGAACACCACGTCAATGCCACGACAGCTTGTCGTACTGCCACATCATCATTTGTATGGTCTAGTCAACACTACCATGCCATCATCCATACAACCCATGTCAACATATGTACTGCCATGTGGAATGACCTACAATGCCATGTGTTGCGTCCTACGGTGCCACGTGTCACCTCTATTGACTTTTTCCCTGTTTGTTGAAAACTTCAAAACATCATAACTTCTACATACAATGTTCGTTTGAGCCTGTTCAAACGTCGTTGGAAATATCTTGTCTAGATATTTGCAATTGAGACCATTTCATCAACATTTGAATACATTGAATTTTTGCTCACAAAATCCACCTTGATCATTGGGTGGGCCATCAAGACCTATGCTCAAATCTCCTCCTTGAGACCATTGATAAAACATTCTTTGAAAAAGGAATCAATCATGCTCTCTATGTGAATTACTAATTGCTTGAAGGCTGCTTTAAAATCTTCCACTACATATGTTTGGTGCAACTTGATAAACTTGTTTAAATAATGAGCGTTTGTTTCTAAACGCGCTAGTTGACTTTGACAAACTGAGTCTAGACAATATACCCCCATATGATTTATTATGTCATTTCCACCATTGTCGTCATTCCCTATCCAAGTATAACACACCTACTTTAAGTTTTATCAAGTCACGAGCAATACATTGGAGGGTGAAGTAATGTTCTATATAAGTAGCCCATCATGTGGGATTAGAATTATCAAACATGTTTAGATCTACTTTCGGATATCAATGCCACATATGGTTTTCTTGAAGGGGTGATCTATTTTGATGCTCACCATCCGTGGAGGATTCCACACTTGGTGGATTCATGTGATGCTCTTTCCAATTGGTCTCGTGGGATAAGAACTAGGTTGTCAACAAATTGTGTTGTTGTTGCTTGTCCACAAGTGAAGCAAATCTCACTTTCCAAGGATTTGATCTTAGCAACTTCTATGTTAATAGTTGATTTGATTTCATAAATCTTGGATTCAAGTTGATTGTACTAGTTGTCTAGTAGGGTGATTTTTTTATTCATGGCCATGTTTTGAGTGGCCTCCATGGAGGAGTCCTTAGGTCCACTAGATGGGTTACCAGGGAGTTGTACCATTGCAATCAAATTCACATAAGGAGTAGTCTAAGATAGTTCACCTGTAATAATATGGGTGGGTCCACAAAAAAAAGTGTTACTTGTGGGTTATAGTAATGTGATAAACACTATGCAAGGAATCTTTTGAGACATGTCTCCCATAATGGTATGCATTGGTCCTCGACTCTTTCTTTTAAACTATGAAAGGAGTATCATTACACTAACATAATTCACATTTTCTTGATATTTTAGCAATTGTTCATGTTCTACAAAGGATAGAGTTGGTAGGTTCCTAAGGAGAAAGGAATGTCAAGAACTATAGCTCTATGATATAGCTAAGGGTTTCAAACAATATTACTTGTGTGAATTTTTCATGACACCAACTAATGAGGATAAACCATACCATTAGTCGCACTACTTAATTCCCTAGTACACAAGAATGATCTCACCAATGTTATTATGTGTCTACTGTAGCAACATGACTATTGAGAAGCTTATGTAAGGAGAATTTCAAGTGCACTTAAGGGCCTTCCGATATACTCGAAGGTATGTGAAGATCAAATCCATTGGTAAATTATCTAATGTGGTACTACTTGAAGGGGTACCAAGAAAGGTGTACCAAAGTGTCCAACCAAGTGGTTGCACTTCTATTCCCTACATGTATGCTTCCTCGATCACAATTTTACTCTCCAAATGACAAATATTTGTGTTTAAAGATGATGGATATGTTCAACAAACAAGGTATTTCCACACAGTGTGAAATGTATTTCTAAGTTTTAATAGGAAAATGTGATGTCAACTGCTGGGGGATATGGACAGAGATGGGGGTTGAATTAATCCACAAGAGAGGGGAGGGTGTAAGAGAATTCCTAGGAAGGGTCCAAGGGGGAATTACCCATGTCTATTAATTCAACCCACATTCTTGAATTTTATTATCATTATGTATTAAACTCCATTTTCTGATTGAATGTCCCCAAATCCAATCATTGATTACATGTAAGAGGGTGGGTGTGGGGAGTCACATCCCATAATTATTGCGAGCATGGGGGTTGAGTACAATCAACTTGGGGAAGTGTGTGAGTCAAGCAAGTAAGCCAAAGAGAGGAAATTGGTATGGGCATTTACAATAGTTTTAGACGTTCAATTTTTTTGGCATGATCAACAAGCATAGAGTAGAAAAGAGAGCTTGGAGCTGGAGCAACTATGGAGGAAAATTTTTGAAGCATTTATGGAGTAGAAGACTGAAGAGCAAGGTTGTCAGGCCTGGAGAATGAACTCATGTGTGAGTTGCATTGTAACCACAAGTGTTTGCTTTTGTTTGTTGGTATTCTTTTCCTGGAAATGAGTTCCCTTGAGTTCCCAACATAGAGATTCATGGTTACATGTGCCAGAGAGACCCTGATAAATGAATGGGAATCCTGAGGGATTGAGATCAGTGAAGGGGTACATTCCTTGGGTTGGGCAGGTCGAGAGGAAGAGAGCTGGTGGAAAATCGGGATAGTTGTAGGAGAATACCAGTGGGTTGTGGGTTTTATGAGTTGTGAGTGGATAGTGAGAGACCACCCTCTTTTGTGGATTTCTAGCCCCAACTCGGGGGTGACTTGTTGTTGATATTTGGAACAACAAGTTTATGGTTGGGGTGGAACGTCTGTTCCAAGCAACTGGGTGCACAACTAAATTAAAATATAAGTGTTTTATTTGTTATATGTGTCGTATTTATGAGTTTTGACTATTGTGCATGAACTTTGTGTATAAGACTGAGTTATATGTTGCTATGTGAGTTATTAGATGCATTAATGCTTGTTTTAAAATGCTATATATGCATTTACTAAATGGTATAAGATAATAGTTAAATATGTATATAATTCGTAGTTGATAAGCTACAAGAGCTAGTTAACAAAAAAAATCGTTTTTATGTGATATTCCACATGTAATGGTCCTCGTCTAGGCTAGGGGACATTACACAATGTATTATAGGGTTACAACCCTCAGATAGGGAAATAATCCATGGCCCCAACCAATGTGGCCGCTTGAGGCAATATATTAATGCAAAAGAAAAAAATTGTGCATAAGAGTTTCTCACAATTGACCTTCAAAAAATGACCTTGTTTGTTCTTTAAAGAGAGATCATATACTAATTGGGTGCTAAGCCATGGATCAATATAGTCGTTAGTATCAAGGAGAATATGAGTTGTTAGATTACTTTATGTCTAGGAACATATCATGACCATCGAATTACATAACTGCAAATGCATACTAAAGAAACACACTTTTACCTAAAGACACAGTTTACCAAGTTGATCTTAACTAACTTCTAAGTGTCTAAATATACTAACACCCCCTCTTGAGAACAACTTGGGATAAGATTGAAGGATTTACAAAGGTGACACAATAGGAGAAGCAACGAGGCATTATAGCCTATCCCCCCTTAATGACAACTTTTTGAACTCCTAACATAGATTGAAGTTTGGAAAACTTCACTTCTGTAAGAGACTTTGTGAAAATGTCTACAACTTGAACATCTACGGGGAAAAAGAGCACTTCAAGAATGCAATCATGAATGAGCTTTATGATGAAGTACTTCTGTAGCCCAATGTGTTTTATACATTGACGTTGAACTAGATCTTTGGTGAGTTTGATGGCACTTTGATTGTCACACCATAGTGTGGTCAGATGCTATCGCGAGAATCCAAACTCTAAAAGGATTTGTTGAAGCCACAAGGCTTATTGACTTACATTAATCGTTGCTCATTAGTCTACTTCTACTGAAGAAAGAGCAAGAGCTTGTTGTTTCTTACAAGCCCAAGCTACATGCATAGAACCAAGGTTTAAAACATAACTTGCAGTGGACTTTCAATCTATTGTAGCCCAAAACGTCCCTCTAAAAATTTTCAAAATGTTGCTAATTCTTGCATTTGGCTTTCATTTCAATTACCTTAAAAGAGTCCTCAATTCAAATAAACCTTTGCTATTATTGTCAACCTCATCAATCCATCAATTCAGTTTGCTCTCATTCATTATCATGCTACCAAATTGAATCTTTAGCCCATAAACTTTGTCAAGACCAAAGATAGTTTTACATGGGTTTATTTAAAATATGGTCAAGTTCAACCTCTATTTTTCATGACATTTTCGTCACATTGGCATATGTTAGTGACATGGGTGTGCATGAAGTGAGATTATCACTTATTATAATTATATACATATTCCATTACTATATATATTACACGCACATTATCTATTAATTATTATAGATACAAATATAATTGGCTATTTATGGTCCGTCGACTAGAAATTCATTTCCCAAATTATCTAATAAAATATTGTTGTTGATGAAGATATAAAGACCAATTATGGTGCTTGCGATATAAAGATCAACGGTTAAGCCACAACGCTGGAATTGGTCATGATGATAAACCTAGATTGAGGCATTGAATTGCATAAGCCATCGAAGCCATTGAAACGTGTGCTAATATTCGGAAAGGAGGATCGTCATGGTAAATAACATTTGTGGTGCGTAGCATTAAGTTTATTCAAATTGCATTAAGTTTGTATAGATATTCAGTATGAAGGTGTCCCCATCTAGGTTGCCACAACCTCAATGTCCTAGACCAAATATATCTCATTCATAGATTTCATCTAAGGATTCGTTCTTTGGCCATGGAAACATTGAATAAAAACATGATGACACTAAGATAACAAAATCCTGAAGATTGTATGCTTCATATTACTAATTTCAATTTTTGAGAGAGCTTGGATAAAGTTGTTGAACTAAAGATATAGGAGTGATGACGACGAGAGGTGGTTTTAAAATATATCTTCCTCCTGAATAAGTTATTTAGCTGTGTGATGATCCACTTAGTATGCATGATAAGTATCGGGATGAGCTCTTTAAATTTGTGTGATGATCCACTTAGTATGCATGATAAGTATCCTAAAGAACTCTCGGATGAGCTCTTTAAATTCCTATCTAGTCATGAAGGACGTGAAGCTATGATTCAAAAGCAGGTATGATGTAACACATGAGCTGAAGAAGTTTTGCCTTAAATCTCTTTTGTTAGGATAGATCATATATATGTTGCACCTTGCCATAAAGGTTAAAAAATAATTGAGACCAAATCAAGCACAATGGTCTCCATTATGCATTACCATTGGCTAGAGATTAACTGGATAAAGCCTAATGGTTATCAAGGAGGATTTCCAACCCTTTTCATAGAAGTAAGAAATAGTTATGCCAAAGAAGGCACACCATAGAGGTAATAATAGAAAGATGTCAATTTATAGAAAAATATGATTGATGGCAGAATGTTTGTAAATGTCATTTAGTTTATTAAAAATTATTTACTAAAGCTTGAGATATTGAACCTACTTCATGACAACTATGACAACAGAGTTGAAGGCACTTAGTGTCCATGTAACCATTATTTTTTGCAGTAGGTCAGAAAACCAGTTAGATTCACCACTTACATTGCATATTTTGTGCTCCTCTCTTTGTTTATGTAATATTTGTTCAATTAATCAGAAAACTTTCTCTTCTCAATGATTGCATTCCTTGTATGATTTTGTTTTAGTATTAAATAATATATTGAAGACTTTCTTTCAATATTTTCCTTTTAATTTTCTCTCTATATTTTGCATTTTAATAATAAAAAAAAACTTTCCCTTCTCAATGATTGTATTCCTTGTATGATTTTGTTTTAGTATTAAAGAATATATTGAAGACTTTCTTTCAATATTTTCTTTTTAATTTTCTCTGTATATTATGTTAAGCTTTGCTAGTGAATTACATGATATTTTATGTGTGTTAGATTAACTAATTTAATGGTTTTAATGGATGAAGAGTGTTTTCTTTTATTATGTCAAGTTTTGCTAGTGAATTACATGATATTTCATGTGTGTTAGATTAACTAATTTAATGGTTCTAATGGATGAAGAGTGTTTTCTTTTAAAGCTTCACAATGCGTTCAACATACATGGCTACCTGTTAGCAATAAAGACCTCTTATATGAAATTAAGATTGTACATTGTATGAGGGTTTCAATATGGCTTCATGGAAGCTATTGGCCTCATCTAACATTGAAGCCATTGGCCTCATCTAACATTTAATGTGCTTTCATTATTATTATAAGTACCAAAGACTTTTATTATGTTAAATTCTTGGGTGCCAAGGATTACTATGTTGTTCCCATTGGCATTTGAGATTTTCTTCTATATCTTTTATTAAATATTTTTATGCGATTGCAATGTTGGATAAAGGTTTCCAAATGTTTGTAATGGAAAGGCCTTGATCTAATGCTTTATTAGGAGCTAGTTGTTGTATATGTTTATCATTAATTCTCCAAAATTTTCATTTATTTACTAATCATTTAAATCTGACATTCTAGTGTGCATTAAATAGTTTCCTTTGAAGTGACTCGGAGTAGTGATATTTGTGACAGTTTGAGGGTTACCCCTTCTAGCCCAAGAGCCAGATTGAGGCCTAAAGCGGGGATGCCTTTCTCAAGCCTCCATAGTTTTCCTAGACATTGGCGTTCCCTCACCAAGAACAACCTTAGAAACAACACAATCATCAGGGTCACCAACTCAATTGAAATCAATGAAACCAACCAACAAAGAAGTCCCCCCTGAACTTTAATGTATCCCAAATTGAATCGTATCCTGGATATACCAAAGTATCCTTTTTGCCACTTTCCAATGGCTCTCATGAGGTGTTTGCATTGACTGAGCAACACGACCAACATCAAAGGAAATACCAGGACGTGTATGAGTCAAGTATAAGAGGCTACCAAGTGACCAATGGTACAAAGTGAAATCTACTTCTGGGAAACAACACAATCATCAGGGTCACCAACTCAATTGAAATCAATGAAACCAACCAACAAAGAAGTCCCCCCTGAACTTTAATGTATCCCAAATTGAATCGTATCCTGGATATACCAAAGTATCCTTTTTGCCACTTTCCAATGGCTCTCATGAGGTGTTTGCATTGACTGAGCAACACGACCAACATCAAAGGAAATACCAGGACGTGTATGAGTCAAGTATAAGAGGCTACCAAGTGACCAATGGTACAAAGTGAAATCTACTTCTGGTGTAGTACAGGTGGCAACACGTTTGACTCTAGACTAGAAGGGAGAAGGGATTGGTTTACAATATTCCATGCTAAAGTGATGAAGATGGCCAGATGCATACTTACATCATGAAAGATAAATTCCTTTCTTGGTTCACAATACTTGGAGGCCAAAGAAATAATGCAAATAACTTAAGTTTGTCATTTCAAATTACTTCTTACGGATATATTTCACACGGTTTAAAAGATTAGGGTCACTAACAATGAGGATAAGGTCATCAACATAAAGAACACTTATTATGAGATAATTTCTTACTTTCTAGGTCAAAATTATATATAGAAAATCCAATGTCAAGAAGAAATCTTCCATTTTAGTATTACAAGCCCGAGGAGCTTGCTTAAGACCATAGATAGATTTCTTAAGGTGACAAACAAGGTTGAAGTCACTCTGAACATAAATTGGAGGTTGTTCCATGCATATTTCTTCTTGCAGATCCCCATGCAAGAAGGCATATTTAACAACCATACCATGGACCTCCCATTATGTGAGGTGGAATGGGATATGACAAGGTAGATGAATTTCATTTTGGCTGAAGGGGAAAAGGTTTCATTATTGTTAATGCCTTCAACTCGAGAAAATCCTTTGGCAACTAACTTGGCCTTATATCTTTCAACACTTCCATCTGATCCATACTTAGTTCTATACACCCATATAGATTTGACAAGTTTTCTTCCTTTTGAAAGAGGTACGAGATCCCAAGTATCGTTCACCATTAAGGAACGATATTATTCATTCATTGTTGTGTCCCACTTTGGGTGCCTAGAAGCTTCTACAAATGTTTTAGGATCACGAGTCTTTGAAACTTGAGCCAAAAGAGAGGAGACTCGTTGGATATGCAAACATGTATGATGTTGAAATGTAGGATCATCGACAAGATCACCAACGGTTTCGTGTGTTGAATGAACCCATGTGGGAAGTGGTGGTGTTGGTGTAGGTTCATGTCCAATGAACTCCAATGGATGAGCGTGAGTAGACGAAGGTGGATTTTCATCCTCTGAAGAAGAAACCACAATATGATCACTAACATAAAAGTTGGGAAAAGAAGATGACACAAACACCGAAGATGGCTCTCAAGTCAAAGATGGCACAAACAATGAATTAGGCTAATAGGATAAGATATTTTCATCAAACTTAACATCTCTCCTAATAATAATTTCATTAGAATGAGGTTGAAGAAGTTTGTAACCTTTGACGTCTTTAGAATGTCCAACAAAAGTGCACTTCTCACTAAAGGCTATAATGCTTTCCTTTTCTCAACAAAAATGTGAGCCCATGCTTCACTACCAAACACATGGAAGTGGCTTACATATGGCTTAATTTTAGTCGATGCTTCTTTTGGTGTTATATTTTTTAAATCCTTTGTGGGAGTGTGATTAACTATGTAATTGGCACAACTAATGATTTATGCCCAATAATGAAGACTTAATCCCTTAGATTGGATCATACAATTTTCTATTTCCTTTAAGGTTTGATTCTTTCTCTCAACAACACCATTTTCTTGTGGTGTAAATGGAACAACATGTTGCATTTGAATGCTCTATGCAGTGTAATAAGTTGTAGATTTGTAATTAACATATTTTCCTCCATTATCTATTCTTAACATATGAAGTTGATGTCCATATTATTTTTCTACAAGGGTCTTGAATTCCAAAAAGATGTAAAAAACTACACTCTTAATTCTTAAGAAATAAACCCAAGTGTATATGAAGAAGTCCTCGATGAAATTTAAGAAGTACTTGCACCCAAAGAAAGAAGGATAAGGAAGCAAACCACACAATTCACTATGAACAAGTTGCAAGGGAGTTGAGGCATGCCAAGAGGCACATTTGTCAAAACTATACCAATGATGTTTTCTAAGAACACATACAACACAAACACCATCTTTGCAAAAAATGAGAGGAAGACACGTCACCATATTTTGATTACATAATTGTTGAAATGAGTGATAGTTTAGATGACCAAACTGCTCATGCCAAAGTTTGCTCAAGTCGTTTCTATGAGTAATAAAAATTGATGGAAAAGATGATAACCTAAAGTTGTCAAATTTGTACAGCCTAGTAATATCATCGACAATTCCAATTGCTAGAACATGCCTAGGATATTTAAAATCCTTGATTACAACTTCGTGAGGTGAAAACTCTATTATTTTACCTTCACTTCAATGAGTGATTTGAGATACTGATAGATGGTTGCATGAGAGACTTGGAACACATAATACATCGTTAAAACGACCATCATGTAACTAAACTATTCCAAGCTGTACAATACTAAGAGATATATCATCACCAACAAAAATTTGTTTGATGTTACATGCATTAAGAGCCAAAAAATGACTTTATCCTTAGCCATATGATAAGATGCTCCATAATCAATAAGCCACTCATAAGAAGAAGAAGTATATGTTGCATTGAAGGAAAAACCATAAGTAGAAAGTGCATGTCCATGAAAAGAAGAGTTGGAATACGATGAATCAAGATTGATGGTGTGCTTCTTCAGTATTACTTCTAAGGCCTCCATCTTTTCAAAAAATTTACGCTCTAGATGACCATCTCACCCACAAAAATTGCAATGTATGTCATCCTTCTTACTTTTTTATTTTGGTGCTTTGTCACCATTGGGAGTAGAAGTTGGATGAGAATGGTTTGGGACCCTTGTTTTCCTTCTTGTTGCGAGGATGATGCTTTTTTGGATGCTTGGATTTATCTTTCTATCGGGCCACTAGGGCTTTGTTAGATGTACCTACAATGCCAATCACTCCAACATGCAACATATTATCCTTCTCTCTAATAAAAGAATCACAAAAAGATTCAAGAGAGGGTTTTGTGTAAGAAGCCCGTAGAACTTCTCTGGTGGAGTGAAAAGTGGATACAAAAACAAACCATGCACTACCAAGCTTAGCAAGAATAACATATATACATCGGTCGTCCTTCATATCTATTTTGCAATATTTAAGTAAAAGTCCAAGTGTTTTGAACTTAGGTAAATAAACTTCAATACAAGAGAAGTCGTTGAGATTTAAATAAATTAATTGGTTTTCAAGTCGGTGGGCTTGAACCACATTGTGTTTATCAAATACGTCTTCAAGCTTATCCCAAGATTTATCTGGGTCATCGTTTCCTTGAAGGTGAAATCGTAAATCATGAGAGATGGACATTCTCATTAATCCACATGCTTCATCATTCTTACCATCCCATTTGGCTTTCTTTGTAGCATTAGTGGGGGATTTTTTTTTAATTTTTCCAATGTAGTCCAATGTAGTCCTTTACTTCTTAATACATCCTCCACATGGGATTTCCATGAAAAGTAGTTGTTATTGGTAATCAAAAGATCATTTGGACTAACCATATTAAAATATGTAAGTAATATAGATTCAAAAGCTAAAACTGATTGTCTAGATGGAAAGCTCTTGAAAAAAAGGCAATAAAAAAAAAAAAAACACTGAAAACATACTTCAGATGTTAAAGTTATGCCCATTTTAAGAAAGACATAAAAGATAACCAAAGTGTCATTTGATAGGTAGAGGTTGGGCCACATGGTGATCCATGCACAATGAAGTTGTTGAGTAAATTTTGTTTTCCCTTCTTTCTCTAACTTTGCTTATAAGCTCACTTTTACAAATAAGTTACTTATGAATAAAAAGAAAGACTTGAACTCAAGACCTCTTATTTAATAAAGTAACTTTCAACTAAGTGAGCTAATGCTAAATGTATAGCAAATGTTATGAAGGAGGAGGTTTTAACTATTTGCCTTGAAGTGTGTGCTTACCTATAAAACTCTTGGTTTTCGTTACAAAAAAATTTCAACATAGATGCACACAAAAACACCCAATTTTTTTTTTGAAACTTTACAATAGGGTTAGATCTCGATTATCTTGCTAAAAAAATGCAGGTTTTCTCTATGTTTCTTATTCACCGAGCTTGCATAAATCACATATGCATAAAAGAAAACACTTTCAGCTCTGTTTTTTATTTGCTGAGATCACATAGAGCACACACAGACCTGAAATAGTAGTGAATTGATAATGTAAATAGTAGAACTTAAATATTAATTCAAAACAAAAATAAATTAAAGGGTGCGATCAAACTTTATACCTTTAGATTTGACAAAAATGACCATATGTTATGCAAAAGGAAGCCTTTTTGAGAGATCATGGACCAAACGAGTGTTAAGTCATGGATCAATATAGATGTTAGCATCAAGGAGAATATGAACCATCATATCAATTTATGTCTAAAACATATCGTAACTGTCGTATTACATAGCTACAAATTCATACTAATGCATACTAAAGAAACACACTTTTACCTAAAGACACATTAGACCGAGTTGATCTTAACTAACTCCTAAGTGTCTAAATATTCTTACATAAACACATATCTAGCCTAAAATAAATCCAAAATCTAGGCACATGTTGCAATAGGGAATATCTCTAATACCGCTTGTTATGTACTTAACTAGAAGAAACAATGATCATTGAGCAATTATTTAATAAATATAAATTGCAAAAAGGTAAATAAGAAAGACAATGATACATAACCTGTAAAATATAACCCTTGCATTAATAATCCAAATAAGAGACACCAATGTTCACAGACCTCTTTGAGGGGGCAACCTTTTTTTTTCCAGAAAAGCTCCAATCCAATATCAACATTTGACCAGACATTCTGTAAAATCCCCAGTTTAATTAATGTTTTTGTAGATATAATGTGGCTATGGTCAAAGCGATGTAATACGTAAATTCTATTTCTGAATGTTAATAATAAAATGTGATGCCATCGGCTAAGAGGACATGGACATAGATGGGGGCTAAATTAATCCACAAGAGAGGGGAGGGTCTAAGAGAATTCCGAAGAGGGGGTCAAAGGGGGAATTACCCATGTATATTAATTCAACCCATTTTCCTTAAATTTGCTATTGGTATATGAACCTTGTAATTTATGATTGAGTGTTCCCAAAGCCAATCATTGAATACATGTAAGAGGGTGGGTGTGAGTGGTCACATACCAAAGTTATTGGGCACATGGGGGTTGAGTACAATTATCTTGGAAAAGTGTGTGAGTCAAACAAGTAAGCCAAAGAGAGGAAATTCGTATGGGTAGTTACATCCGTTTTACACAATGAATTTTTGTGCATGAGGAGCAAAGAGAGAACAAGGAAGAGAGCTTAGAGCTAGTGCATCCATGGAGGGCGAATTCTAGAGCATGCTAGAGCGTATCTGGAGCATTTTGGAGCTGAAGATTGAAGAGCTAGGTTGTTAGGCCTGAAGAGTGAACTCCAGAGTGAGTTGCACTAAAACAACAAGTGTTTGATGTTGTTGCTGGTAGTTTTTCGTAGCAGTGAATTCCCTTGAGTTCCCAACTAAGAGATTCCTAGCTACTTGTGCCAAAGAGACCCTAAATCATGAGTAGCATATAGCTCCTCATCTTGCTTCAACTTTCTTGATGCATACACTATCACTCTCCCATATTACATTAACATGACCCCTAATCCTTTCTTTGAGGCATCCGTGCAGACTATGAAGTCTTTTTCCATTTCCGACACTCATAGAATGGACACACTAGTTAGTAACATCTTAAACTCGATGATTGCAATATCACATTCCTTTGTCCATTCATACCTAACCCCCTCGCGCTGCAAGGTGGTGATGGGTTTCTTTATCTTAGAGAACCCTTCCACAAACCTTCAAAAATAACCATTATGCCCATGAAGCTTCTCACCTCATGAGCATTTTTTGGCATTGGCCAATCCATAATGGCCTTCACCTTTTCCGTGTCCACAGAAATTCCCTCACCGGAAATGATATGACCTAAATAGTGAATCTCTTTCTGGAAGAAAGAACACTTCGACAACTTGCCATACAACTTGTTCTCTCTAAGGCATGACAACACCACTCACAAGTGTTCCTCATGTTCTCTTTTGTTCTTGGAGTAGATGGGTCAAACAACTTGTTCTCTTGCTCTCGTCTGTTTTCAGGTTTCCTACTTTTGTTTACTCCTAGTTTTATGGGTCAAACATTGTTAAGACATGAAGTTCCTTTTAAGAGACTGGTTTCCCTCTATGGGCAAGCATGTTTTGTTTTGATTACCTTTTTTCCCAGTAAGGGCAGGCTTAAACTCTAGAACTCTAAGTCTTTCTCTCTGGACATCTCTTTCGTAGTTCACCTCTGTTCTCTTGATTGCACTATCACTGTATTTTAATGGAGTAACTCGAGAATTCACGAAAAAAAAATTAAGATAATTTGAATAAATGATTCTAGTTCTAATTCTTTTCATTCCTATTTTTGATTTATTGTAGATATGGTTGTCTCCAATTGTTTTTTGGCTATGTAATGAGGTGTTTAAGAGTTTGAAATTATTTTTGAAATGAGATTTCCATGAACAAAGATGCACCATGGCCCCGTCACATTTATTTTGTCAATAGTAATAATTTATAGTTTATGAGGAAAACGTGAGTAAGTTTTCATGATGAATCTACCAGATGGGTTCATGATTAAAGAAAACTTGGTACCGCAAGTCAAATCTATTTTACAGAAGTTCAAAGAAGAGACAAGGCTTGCAGGCCAATCTATTAAATACGTTCACATGACATAGACAGTTACACGATGGTTTGTCTTCTTTGTGTTCTTCGCTTTGGCTTCGATTTGAATCCAAATCCGTAAATTTTGTTTTCTTAATTATAGAAATAATCCAAATCAATGTTCTAGATTTAGAGTTTTTTAAATATATTTGTAAGATTGGAAACAATTGTTCGGTAGATTTTTAAGCGAAATTTACTTTTAATGAAAAGGCGAGAATATCGTTTACAAGGTTAAAAGGCGAAGATATTGTTTACAAGGTTTATGGTAAATAATATTTTTTTAAATTGAAAATATTTCAAGATGATAAAGTTTTTAGCCTTTGGAAAAAGAGATTAATTTGAAAATATTTCAAAATGATAAAGTTTTTCGTCTTTGTAAAAAGAATTTACAAAAATATTTAATATAAATTTTATAAATTTTTTTAATATAAAAATATTTCAAAATAATAATTTTTTTATTAATACTCTATGCATATTATTCCCACAACTTTTCAATATTTTCACTCTATCCATTTTATTCTTACAACTTTTCAATATTTCCATAATATAAGCTTTTGTAATTATTATGCATATTATTTCTAAACATATTCAATATTTCCATAGTTGTAAGTTTTTCTCATTAAAACAAAATTTTCAATTTTTCAATAATTTCACTCTATCCATTTTATTCCTACAACTAATATTTCCATGGTATAAGCTTTTGTGATTACTATGTATATTATTTCTACGCATATTCAATATTTCGATAGTTGTTAGTTTTTCTCACTAAGACAAATTTTTCAATGTAGAATGTAGACTGAAGTTTTTTGGGAATTTTCTCCCGGTATAATCTTATGTAATCGATTTTTGACATGTAATCTATTTTGTTTGATGTCCCATTTTGTTATCAGTGCTTGTATTATGCTTGTGTTTGTTGTATCATTGGAATAAGAACATTTATGAAATTAAAGTAATAGAAATATTTTCATCAAGTTGTTTTGTGGATTTTTTTCCCATTATAATCATATATGTAATTTGTGCACAATAGGAAGTGTTTTCATTAATTTTCATAATTTATTAATATAAAATAACTATAATTTTATATTCATATTTCCATAAATAATTAAATCCAAAAAGATAATAAAATATTTATAATATCATTTGTTAAAAATTATTTTATTGTATTTAATACAAACAACAATATTATAAAAATTCATTAAAATAAAATAATTGTAATTTTATATTTACATTTACATTTCAAGATGATAAAACATTTACTATGATTAAAAAATTATTTTTAACAATAATATTTTATTATACTTATCTACATTAAATTTAATAATATTTTATTATACTTATCTACATTAAATTTAAAAGGTATTACTACATAGACCTAACCACTACAATGATAATTGTTTTAAAAACAAAGTATAAAATATTTTATTACTATAACCAAAAAAAGAAGAAGCATATTTCTATTTATAATGTGGAACAAGGAATATATATATATATATATATATATATATATATATATATATAT
>CBVK0100500250.1:0-16335 GCA_900067695.1 Picea abies | reverse complement strand
TCATAAGTCCTTGATGGACATTACACCTGAGGAGGCATTTTCTGGAGTAAATCATGTTGTTGACTATTTCAAAGTGTTTGGTTCTCCAACATATACTTATGTACTTTCAGATATGCGAACAAAACTTGAACCTACCAACAAAAGAGGTGTATTTGTTGGGTATGGTGATGAGCATAAGGGATATAGAATATTTATTCCTAGTGATAGGAGAACCATACTTTGTATGGATGTTATTTTTGATGAATTTGATTACAAAATGGCATCTAACACTCTTAGTATTGAAGTGCAGCGAGATGTGCCAGAAGCCAGCAATAAAGTAGAAGACAAGGAAATAAAAGATTCCATAAGCAATGACATAAAACAAAATCAATCAGATGAAGTGACTGAAAATCATGAGGAACATCAAGCAGTAGCTAAGGATTTTCCTATGTGGGTAAAGAGACTAGCAGAAGGCTTGAAAGATGAAAACAAGCCAAAAGTGTCTCCTCTAAGGAGATCTTCATGACCCAGAGTTCCAAATAGAAAGTATGAAGATAATGTTGTTGCATTGAAGAGTGACTTGATTGATTTTGAACCCAGTACATTTGATGAAGCTTCAAATTCTAGACGGTGGATTGAAGTTATGCAAGAAGAATATGATAGCATCATGAAAATCAATGTGTGGGACCTAGTTCCATTTCCTGAAGGAAAGAAAGTCATTGGAAGAAGATGGATCTTCGAATTGAATCATAAAGTTGATGGTTCCATCGAGAAGTATAAGGAAATATTTGTGGCAAAAGGATTTAGTCAATAGCTTGATATTGACTATGATGATACCTTTGCCCCCGTTGCCTGGTATACTACCATAAGGAGTGTTCTCTCCTTAGTTGCCAGTAATGATTGGAATCTTCACTAGATGGATGTGAAGATGGATTTCTTAAATGGTGTCTTACAGGAAGAGGTTTACATATAACAACCTCGGGGATTTGAGGTTCCTAGTAAAGAAGGTCTTGTGTGCATATTGAAAAAGGCCTTGTACGGTCTTAAACAAACTTCTCGTGAAACTTATGTTGTTGGCTATTCGTAATGTCCCAGTTTTCAATCCTTTGGAATCATTTAAATTTAATTATGTTTAATTGCTTTGCATAGATAAATTTATTACTAAGTCTTATTTACAACATGAGGTAGACATATCATGGTAATATTGAATACTATTAAACATTCTATTTTGTAGCTAATGAAAGAACCAAGATTGATTGTTATAGGGGCTATGATACCATAAGAGGGGAAGGTAAGAGGTTCTGGGTGAATGTTGTGTGCCTAGTTACCTATGTCTCCTACTCTCCTTGCCATTAATTTAATATTCACTCTTTTCCAGTGTTGAAGTGAACCTAGCCTATAGTTTAAAGAAGGTATGAGAAGTGAATTTAACCTTTCCCTAAATCTATGCAATCATCTCCTATGTTCTTGCAACTTGCTCCCCTACATTCTAGGAACTAAAATAAGTTGGGATTAGGCTCTTGTTATCCATCTCTCACTCATGAAAAGAGGGTGGGGAATTCAAATGAAGGGGGGAGGGGGATTTTTTGAGAGAAAAGAAGGGTGGAAAAGAGAGTTCTTTCTAAGAAAATAATACAGTCATGGTATGTCATAAAACATCCATGAAAAGAAGCCAAATGAACCCTGAGAAGAGCCAAGAACTGCAAAAGAATATTTTGGAGTTGAGGGACATTAGCCTGGACCTTTCTATGCACACATTGAATAGCACTTGAGGGAGGACACTTATGAGGGATTATTGAGAAGAAAAGGAAGACCTCCTTGTGTTGTCTAGGGAAGGTATTGTGGGTGCCAAGAGCTACTATGTCTTCACAAACTCAATAGTAAAATACTAGTTTAGTAATCTTCTTGCTTTGTGAATTTAGAGACTAGCCTAAGTATATTTCATTACATCTTCACCCTGGTGGTATCATAGCCTAGATAGGGGGTGGCCTGTTGTAGAAATACCAAGTGAAATAGATCTTATGGTTGGGTGTAAAATCGCTCTACCTCAGTTAATTTCCTAGACTTCAGTCTTCAATACAGGAGAGTTTGACTAGGATATTATCTAACAAGAAGTAGTGTTATGATGAAATACTATACGAGGAGTGGTCATGCAATATTCAAATTGACGATTTTCTCATATGTGTTCTAAAAAATGCTTACATTTATTTTTGTATTGAATTTGCATAGATTATGGAGAAATAAAGAAAGGTGTTCACTCTACCTTGGAGGCTCTGGGTGTTTCCTAGGTGTTTCTAAGGCGTAATCTTTAATAAAAGGATCATAGTTATATCCTTTTGAACTTCCTGTGTGTTTTAAGGGTCATGCATTGTTAAAGAATCACATTTAAATATTTTACATACTTCTTGGGTGTTAAAGAAATACCTTTTGTTTTGAATCACTTTGTTGCAAAAGAAAGTACATTTAATGATTTAGAAATGTCGAGAGACACTTCCAGATGGGTTTTACCTACTATAGGGGCATTCACCGTCCAGTGTGTTAGGTGCTTCAAATGGATGCTAATTCCAAATGAGTGATATGAAGCTACCCAACAATGCATTCTAGAGGATCCTTGGGTATGTGAAAATGATTATCCTTGGCATCTAGATGCATCATGCGATGATCCAATTATAAGAGTAGAATTTGATCAATTGACAAGCCAAGTATTTCTTAGCCCCCTCCTGTGTAGGAACGATTGCTTGTCATTAGAGGTGAAGGTACCTCCAAGTTTGCTAATGTTTATGTATCTTCTCTCAGTTTCCCTCCTTATTTCACATTTCATAGAAGGGAAACTGATTGACTACATTTCCTCAATTAACGCTTGTATTTCGTTTTACTAGCTTCTCTTGGTGAGAAATTAGATGGCTCTATTTCCCATTTTTTATTTTACAATATTCTTGTTCCATTATTTGGTTGTAATTGATTGCATAAAACTCCCATAAATTTGAAAAAAAAACGTGGCATGAGGTTACGGTTTTCATTTCCCAACTTTCTATTTGGTGGGTTTCAAGTGAACAACTTTCTATTTTGTGGGTTGTTGTATAGTATGTTCCTAATGTCTCCCACATCTGTGTTCTTAACATCTAGACTTCTTGCCCCGACAACTGATCTTATTATTTTGTGAGCTTCCTAACATGTTTTCATGGTTATTGCAACCATAAACAAGATCAAGGGTTGTTTCTATAACCTTGTGATATTTTTTTATCTATTCTTAGAGTGTTATTGCAATCTACCAGTAACCAAACAATTTGAACTTACTAAGTTTATTGAAACATTTTAGTGACATGTTTCCTTTAAATGGACCTTATAATCTCAATCATATTTTTCATGCCTATTAAGGGGATATATGCATGTGTTTCTAAGTTCATGTGTTTTCACAATTGTTATGGAACAATCATACAACATGATGTGCACACCCATCTTTCTTTTACAAACTTGTATCTCTATGTTGTTCTTAAGAGAAAATGAAACCCTCCTTGGGCATAAAATTTGTATTGATACTTTCTTTTGGCAAATCGATTTGACAATGGCCAATTCACTCTTATTGTAGGCATGAATTTCTAAGTTTAAATTCTATTGGAAAAGATATTTGATAGTGGCCAAACTGCTATCATTGTGGGCATAAACTTTTGAGTATAATATCTCTGGGCAAATCGATTTTATGGTGCTAAAATCACTTTCCTTGTGGAAACAAATTTTGGGCTTATATCTCTTAACTAATTCAAATTTTCATTAGTGGAGAATCACCACCATGGTAGGCACAAATTCTAAGTTTGATTTATTGTTAATTTTGAAAAAAAAATATGTAGTAGTATAGCATGGGGCACAACCATGGCATATCCAATGACTATGGTAACCTTAGAACAAGCTTCATGGGCCAAGGAAACCAAAGAAACTTTCCAAGGAAGCCACAACATTACACCATGGTTTCCATGGTCGGTGGCTAAGTCTCCAAAGACTCTATGCCTTGAGTAGAAACTTTTCAATGGGAAGAAAGCGCATTTTCATGACAAAAACCCATATCTCGGTTAATTTAATTTATGGGTTTTGTTGTATTTCTAGTATGAAAGGCATTGATGGTTGTTGTGAGCCCATATTTGGAAAAATTTGATAGCTATGGATGCACTTGCAGTTCTGATAGTGGGATATGTATTCATGCTTTTCTTGTAGCTATTGAAAGTGTTTTCAAATTGGTTCCTTGTGTTCTTCCAAGAACTCTAGTAGATATGTTTAGTTTTTGCAAGAATGGTAATTGTGAATCTTGTTGGCATATACAATCAATAAGGTGACACCAATTCCAAAAAACAATATACTATCTATGGATTAATGGAGATGAAACATCTTCATAGGCATTGTAGTAAATTAAACAAGGTTGAGAATCATATATGTAAAATTATAAATAGGATTATCTGATGAGAATTATTTGCTTTTCTTCTTGTGAGCATAACAACAATACATTTACGGTAGTTACTCTTTCAGGAGGATTGTGACATCTATGAATTGGGTAGCAATGCCATATAGCTCATGTCATTTGTTTAAATGCCAATTTTTTGTGTGGGTATGACTATGTATTTCATTGGGAGTCATTGTGGTTTAATAGTAACCACTCCTATTGATTTATTTGCAAATCGTTGTGAAAATCCTTGACAATGAAAAC
This sequence comes from Picea abies, assembly GCA_900067695.1. Classification (NCBI taxonomy): domain Eukaryota; kingdom Viridiplantae; phylum Streptophyta; class Pinopsida; order Pinales; family Pinaceae; genus Picea; species Picea abies. Next base: position 11,660 of record CBVK0100500250.1, on the reverse strand, counting down.
CCTTTCTTATGGGTCAATTTGGTTTGTGAAAAGCAATGGTAGCTTGACTTGTGTTTACTAATATAATTCCAAACTCTATCATGGAAACTAAGAGGTAGGATTTTTACTTCTAAAATGGTTTTTTTTAATATATATTAGACCCTACTTTCACTATTAATAATGAAGGTACATTACACCAGTGATAATAAGAGCATAATATTAGACACTTAGAGTTAAGAGGTAAGATGCATTGAAGATCATTTGGGAACATTGTTGCTCCTTCATCCATTGGTGTAGACCCTTACAATCTGCATTTTAATGATATGTATGCTCTTTCCCTTTGTTTAGAGATTTTTAGATTGTTTTATTTCTTAGTTGTGGTCTTTCTATCAAGGTTTTACTAGCTTGAATATATAGGCATAAAACCCATTGTGATTTGTGCCTTTTTGGAAGGGGAATTGTCCTTTGTCTATTGGTATTAAGGATTCAAATGTACTTGTTTTTCTGGGCTTATCGTACCTCTACTCCAATATGTTCTCATTCACTTCCACTATTTAAATAAGTAACATTTATGCTACAATAGGAACTCCTTGCTAGAGGTGGGATCCTCAAGGCTATATGTTATGTATTGGCCCACTCTACTTTATTTTTCTATGTTGACCAATAGAATGTTTATCAATGAGGTGGAATTGAGTTCCCATATATTTATTTTATAGGTTTTTGGTAGTGTTAATTTCTCTTAATACACCTTCAAATTTGACGTGGTAGAAAGCATCAACACTAGCGAGAAACCTTCCTCAAATTGGCTCATAATGGAAAACCATTTCAATTATTTTGTAGCTATTAATGACCCCAATTGTTGCATCCCAACAATTGTCCTATATTGAATCTACATACTTGTCACTAATGTGGCATCTCCATTTACTTTCCAACAATAATTCTTGCACATTAAGCAGTTACCTATCATACCACCAAACACCATCCATCCCAATTTTGAATTTGAACAACTCGAACCTACCATCTTTTATATGACCAATTAATAGGCCCATATGCAGTTAGATATTTCTCTACTAAGGTTTTAACACATTGTGATCGATAACCTTCATGAGACAACCACTAGTGTCTCTTAGATTGTCACTACTCCCAGATTACTCTTCAGAGCACATATGTATTTGCTTATATGATTTGATGATGGAGCTCCATCCTTGTCTGAGGACATGAGTAGTAACTTCAAACCAAGATTTTCCATCTCATTATGAAACAACAAGTGTTTCGCAATCACTAAGTTCAAGCACTTAGGGAAGTGGTCCAAATTTTTTATTTCAAACTTCAAGGATTAAATTAAACCATGCAATCTTTTATCTCCACACAGGCCATGTTGCAGTTCAACCAATCTAGTTTAAAAAGTAGTGGGAGAATCTGAGGATTGTACAAAAGGACACATTTGCACCCATTGATACCTTTCCAAAATTAGTAACTTTTTAGTGATTTTGTGTGCTTCTTTACTTGACAACAATGGTTTATCAATTTTGGTTAGCATGTTCCTATGAGAGGAAGAAATGTAAAAGTAAAAGTTTCACCACCTCATCTTGTTAACCACTGATGGCGTATAAGATTCATATTATTTCATAGTGTTTTGTGCCAATAATTCAAGGGCATAACATTCCACTCCAAATTAGGGACTTTAGCAACATCTTCTATCCATTATTTGTCTAGCAAAACATCCATGATCTTTGTCAAAAATATCTATTTATTTTTTGAATTCCAAATATACTTTGTAAACCCATAGCTATCATTCCTCATATGATCAAAGTACATATACTTACACAAGATTTTGTAAACATGGATTAACATTTCTAATTGTATTCATCGTGCAATATGTTAAAACACAACCTATATATTTTTTTGCATATTGCATTTCTTTTAAAAAAGCAACACATGTTTGGATTTTTATTTACCAAAAAAAATGATAAATGCATACATATTTTAATGATATTTATCTCCAAAGGGAAAGATAAATTCATGACCAAATCTAACTTACAACTCTTATTTCCATATTGATCCTAGATATTCAAGTTGTTAATTCTTTTTCTCATGTTTATTTAGGTCTTGCACATCATGTATGTTACCAAATTGTTTCTTTTAATTGACCAAGTCCAATTTTCCCTTGAGAAGCCCTTAACTCTATTATTTTGTTATGTTGATCTAAAATATTTTGTTATGTTGATCTAAAATACAGTGCAACTAACTTCTAATGTGTTTTTGTTGTTTATGTCTATCTATATGGATTACTCTAGGTATCATCCTACTTATGTCATTTCAAAATAAAATATAAATGCATGACCGAATCAAACTTACAAAACGTGCTTCCATATAGATCATAGATATTTTAGTTGTTTATTGTTAATTCTTTTTTCTCTATGTTTCTAAGGTATTTCCCACCATCTATGTTACCAAATTGTTTATTTCAATTAATAAGTCTAATTTTCCATTAGTAAACTCTTGATTCGACTATTTTGTTATGATGATCTAGAATACAATGTAATCATCTTCTAATGTGACTTTGTTGTTTTGTCTCAAGCAATTATCTCACTTTGTCATTCTTCAACAACTTCTCCAACTTATAAGAAACTAAAATAAATACTAGTATTTATTGTATTATTTTTATGTAATGTAACTCTCTACTTTTAAAACATTTTGGGAGTGGTCACCCCTATTAGTGCATGCACAAACATTCTTGCAACCTCATCTTTTCATTCTAAACTTTTAGCAACTTTTTCTTTTGATTGTTCATCTTTTCTCTTCATTTTCATTTTGTGTTTAGATGTTGAAAATAAACATAATACATATTAAGTTATATGGAAATTTCCTTTCTTTAAATCAAAAATTTAATAACACAACACATTATCTTTTAATAATAAAATATTTTTTATTTAACAGTAATTCAATATATTTAAGAAATCAAAATTATACAAAACTGAATAAGAAAAATTGATTATATATATTACTAACCTTTACAACAATAACTATCTATTATTGAAATAGATAATAATAAAAAAATAAATAAAATAAAATAAAAAAACAAACAAAAACATATTTCTATTATTAATATTCTTAGTGGAAAAGGACAGAAGCCTCCTTTTAAAATTTAAGAAATCAAAACTATACAAAAATGAATAAAAAGAATTAATTATATATATTATTAACATTTACAATAATAACTATCTATTATTGAAATAAAATAAAATAAAACATATTTTTATTATTATTAATATTATTATATTAATAATAATAATAGATAATTACAGAAACCTTCTTTAAAAAACTTAGTTTTTACTAATTATTAATTATTTAATTGATAATATGCATAATCACAATCATAAAACATTGGAGTGTCAATTTACTATTGCTCAACCAACATGATTTCTAAATGAACAAAAATGAACACCTAAATACAAAGCATTAAGCATTTGATGTTCAGTTAGATTTTACACCTAAAATTATTTAGATTCAACAATTTAAAACCCAACATACAGTACTTAAGCATTATTCCCGAGCAATAATATGCACAACCAAAATCATAAACATTCTCCATTGAGTAAATGGTCAACCAACAATATGTATAATCAAAATCATAAACATTTTGATTCCCAATAAGCCAGTAATTAAATGCTATCTATTTAATAATAAAATGTTGATAGAGCAAGGCATAGATTGCTATCAATAATGCCTATTATATCTATAATATGACATTCAACAAATGTTTATAAAGAGATGGAAGGCAATATGCTGCTGCATGTTTTTATGAGGGGAAGCCCACATAGCCCAGGGTTATTCTGAAAACCAGAGGCATTCCAGTTGGAGAAATATGCAGGTATAATTCCAGAAAGCCTGTTGTCTGCTACATTGAATTCCTTGAGACGCTGGAGCCGTGTCAATTGCCAGGGAATTTTCCCTATAAGTTGATTGCCATTCAGGCGGAGAACATTGAGATATCTGCAATTATAAAGCTCGGACGGAATAGGTCCTGTAAACTGGTTGTGGGAGAGATCAATGATTACCAGATAAGGAAGCCAATGGCAAAGTTCCCTGGGAATGTTCCCTGTAAGATTATTTTGAGAGAGAACCAAGCTCGTCATACTCCCACAGTACTTTAATCCAGATGGAAACCTACCCTGAAGCCCCATACCTTGAAGCGAAATTGACAGCACTTTGTCATCATCGTTGTGCCAGCATGTAATTCCCAGAAAACTGCAAGTAAAACCCTTGGTGCTGCTGCCAAATTTCCAGCTGTAGAGGTTATCTTGAGGGTCCTTCAATTGACTGTGAGTAATATTCAGGCACCGAATATCATTCTCTTTCACAGCGGGCTGGGAGGAAATTGGGCATATCAAAGGGAGAAACACCATAACCCCTACCAGGCCCAAATACCCGAATTTTCTCATGGCTTCAATGCTCGCCTATCCTAACAACAGGATTCCTTACCCAATTCAATCTGTATTTCTTCTATACCAACAAGCATGGATGACCTACTGCTGGATGAACATGAACAAAGCCATTGTCAATCCTATGGTCAATCCCTTACCAGCCATCCATTCTCATTCAGATCACACTTCATGCTTAGCCACAAAGTCAACAGTTAACTTTGTAACTAAATCTCCAATGACATCCTTATCCTGATTGTAAATTCAGGTCATGGGAGGCTTAGCCACAAAATCAACAGTTAACTTTGTAACTGAATCTCCAATGACATCCTCACCTTCATTGTAAATTCAGGTGGTTGGAGATTTAGCCACAAAATCAACAGTTAACTTTGTAACTAAATCTTCAATGACATCTTCTTCATCCTGATTGTAAATTCAGGTCTTCTGAGGCTTAGTCACAAAATCAACAGTTAACTTTGTAACTGAATTTCCAATGACATCTTCATCTTCATTGTAAATTCAGATCATCGGAGACTTAGCCACAAAATCAACAGTTAACTTTGTAACTGAATCTCCAATGACATCTTCATCTTCATTGTAAATTCAGGTGGTCGGAGACTTAGCCACAAAATCAACAGTTAACTTTGTAACTGAATCTCCAATGACATCTTCTTCATACTGATTGTAAATTCAGGTCTTCTGAGGCTTAGTCACAAAATCAACAGTTAACTTTGTAACTGAATCTCCCATGACATCTTCATCTTCATTGTAAATTCAGATCATCGGAGACTTAGCCACAAAATCAACAGTTAACTTTGTAACTGAATTTCCAATAACATTTTCATCTTGATTGTAAATTCAGATCATAAGAGGCTTAGCCACAAAGTCAATAATTAACTTTGTAACTGAATCTCCAATGACATATTCATCTTGATTGGAAATTCACCAATCAAGTCGTTCAAAGGCTTAGCTACAAAATCAATAATTAACTTTGTAACTGAATCTCCAATAACATCTTCATCCTGATTGTGAATTCAAATCGATCCTGATTGTGAATTCAAATCGTAAGAGGCTTAGCCACAAAGTTAACTGAGTTAACTTTGTAACTGAATCTCCAATGATTCAAATCGACAATCCAGATAAATTCAGCTACAACATCCCAAACGTTTTTCCCAACATAATAACCATTAATTTTCGAAACCCAAAACGAAAAAACAGAAACTCATGAAAGACGAGGAGATGGGTGTCGCAGTGGGTACCTTGGCCTTTTTCATGAAGCTTCCGATGGCGAATCCATGGCGGCTGCTGCGTCTTTTAACCTTTCCTTCGATCGTAGTTGTTTGTTTGTTTTCAGAGCTTGGCATTGATTTAGCATTTAAATCTTCTGTTCATCGTAGTCAACACGGCATGGTCTCTTGACGCTGCCTCAAGGTTGGAATTTGGAAGTGATCTCCACTTGTCATTTGAAGGAATTTATGTGAAAATTCAAACGTTTTCATCATTTTTGTTGACTTTGATGATTGAGTGATATATTTGTCTGATTGTATTTGACTGTTAAAATGGTTTATATGGTTTATGAAATTCAATTTGAAACATCAAATTCCATCTTTGTTGGACCATTCCATATCACTGCAACAAAATCTCCATTTTTGCATTGCAGCTAATGTAACTAATTTGTTGTAAAATTACAGTTTACTGGCTTTCTGTGGGTACATCGAAGAGAGTTGCATAGTTTTTCAATAATATCAGAAGTTTTTTTTTCATTGCTGTAATTATAGAATTTTTTTCCAAGGTAAATTCATGAACCTGTATCATCACAGTACGGCCACTTTACATAACAATGGGAATTGCTCATTGTATCAAACATTCATCTTTAGTATCATTAAATAAATATGAAAAAAAAAATTTGTTTTAATTTATTATTTCAAAAACAAAAAGAAAGAAAGATGTCAATGAAGTTTATCTTTAGTATTATTAAAAAATAAATATGAAAAAAATAATTGTTTTAATTTACTATTTTAAAAATAAAAAGAAAGAAAGATGTCAATGAAGTTTTGATGTTTTGAGTTTATATGTAATATGTAATGAATATGGTTAATGTTAATGAAGTTTTGATGTTTTGATTTCATATGTAATATGGTTAATATTATTGGTTGAAATTGAGAAATTTTTTTTTTTTTTTTAAGTAGTGTAGTGATGAAATTGAGATTTTTTTTTGTTTTAAGTAATGCAGTGTATCATTTATTTTTTGTATATAGAGGTTTTTTATAGTTTATAGGTCCTTCATAGATTTGGAATTAAATGGATCTGGATTGGTTTTTAATAGTGTTTTAGGTTTGTCAATTGGGTTTAGTTCAAGTAGGTTTTGCTTAGGGGTGTTTTGTCCCCACCCATGTTTAATTCTCATAAATGGCATGTTGAGCTCTTAAATGAGCAAGCTATCAAAAAAGCATTCAGGTTTCCCCATGCTCTATTCCAATATAAAAAAAAATAGTGTTTTAGGTTTAGTGATATACTTATTTTAACTTTATAATCATAAAGAGTTTGGTTTTTATTTTAACAATATTATTTGTATTCTTTAATAGTTCTATAATTTATCTAAATTCATTTTAAATCTCCATCTATAATTTATCTAGAGGATCAATTTCTTAAGATGTAAGTTTTTTATGAAATTTTTTAGATATTGTCACATACTTACGTATATATTTATTCAGTTTTCTTTTTGTAAATTCAAAGTGCTTTAATTTTTTTTAATGTAAGTATTTTTTTATTATTTTATAATGTAACTTTAAGTTATGTGACAACATCTCTCCCATATGGGCTACTCTAGGTGCCATGAAAGATAATTTGGATCTTTTAACTTGAGATTTATGATCTTCTTATAACATATGTATTTTTAAATAAAGCTTCATTTAACTATTAACCAAACTAGATCCATTTTAAATCTATGACTTAAGGTGTAAATTTTTTTATTATTATTTCATTCCATTTCAAGTTTTAAACTTGTGCCTAATTGTTTTTTTAATTGAGCTTAATTTATTTTTATTATTGTTATTTTTTTTTACTTTTTTTTATTTTTTTTATTGTCTAACATAACATAATGCTTAAGGCCTCAACATATCCCCCATAGTGGGATGTAGAGCACCTTGCTACTCTCGGTGCAATAAGAGCAATATATATAAGGTTTTAATACAAAAAAGAGGACCTCAATCACAGCTTCCACAAGCAAGTCCAAAACATAACATAAAAAGAGACCAAAGCAAATAAACAAAAGACATTAACCATGCTAGATGCAAGAAAGGATTGGTCACGATCATTCGATGCATGACCACACCCTAAGACAAGAGGGTTGGTATCAACGGGGTGAACTAGGACCCATTTACCAGTGGGAGGATCTAGGGGCTTAAGCCCCTTTGATATAGTGAGAGTCGATGCCAATCACTAATTGTTGTTGCACAATGGATCAAAGGGCCAACTCTTGTTGCACTTAAGCCTCTTAGAAACGTTTCTCCTTACCTGGTGGCAAGGAGAACAATGATGGGGACTTTGATGGGACCTTATAGAACTAAGCTAGATTGGAAAGCCAGGTGGGCTAGAGGGGCCAAGTGGCCCATCTATACCAGAAAAGTCGGGAGCACTCTACTAATAGTGCATGGGTTCCATGCTAGTACTCCATCTATTGTTATCATAATGCTCCATCTTAAGCCTCACATTAGACATTTTAATCATGATTTGCATTAACACTTTAGTACATATTAGTGTGTCATCACACCACAAAAATTTGTTTGATGAGTCCTTTACATTAAACAACATATCATTTCTCTTCTTCTAAAGACAAAATACGATCCAAGCTATGATAAGCATCCATTTCTTTAATGGAAAATGATACTTGGGAACTTGTACCTCTTATGAAAGGAAGAAAACTTGTCAGGTGAAAATGGGTATACAAAACTAAGTATGCATTAGATAGAAGTGTTGCAAGACATAAGGCTCGGTTAGTTTCCAAAGGATTCTCTCAAGTTGAAAGAATTCATTACAATGAAAAAATTTCACCCCTAGCCAAAATGAATTCCACCCACCTTGTTCTAGCCCTTGCTACCTCATTTAGATGGGAGGTCCATCAAATGGATGTTAAATTCACCTTCTTACATGGGGATCTATAAGAATAAATCTACATGGAACAACCTCCTAGCTATGTTCAGAATGACTCTAGCCTTGTATGACGCCTTAAGAAATATCTCTATGGTCTTAAGCAAGCTCCTCGGGCTTGGTATGCTAAAATGGATAACATTCTTCTAAACAATGTTTTTTCTAGATTTCGTTTTGACCCCAATGTCTATACCAAGAAAGTAGGAAGTCATCTCATAATACTTGTTCTTTATGTTGATGACCTTATCCTCACTTGTAGTGACCCAAATTTTAAACCATGTGAAATCCAGTTCAAGAGATAACTCAAACCAATACAGATAGTCCTCTCCAAAAGATGCGCTACTCTTCTCCTCCTCTCTCCAACTGGTAATTGCAGCTTGCCTCTTAACAAAATGAGCAAGTGAGTTGTGTGATAAAGTGAGGCGCTAGCCTCCCTATATATACAAGACTGGCACATGTGAAAGGTCTTTACTGGCAGGGCCGACCTCTCACTCTAGGTGGGTAAACCCACCTTTAATTTAATTTTGGGTCTCAATAATAACTGTTGGGGCCGACTTCTTATTCTGCCTATTACAATTGTTTGTTGACCAATCCGCAAAAGGGGATTTGGTCCTAATACAATTATCGACATGATTAATCCACAATGGGGATTAATCCTATGAATAAAATATCAATAATAATAAGAATACTCTTTGTAGTTACATTATTTCAACACTCCCCCTTAACAAGAAGGGTATTCTTCATCAGCATCAGGCGAGAGAGGTCTGCATCATCAGTGGCATCAGGAGGACAGTATCGTCAATATCATCTTGGAACATTGGCTGGCAAATTTACGATTCATCGAAAGTTTTCTTCATCGGCAGCATCATCATTCTCGAAAGAATGCCATCATCATCTGTATCAATATGTATCAGTAAAAATGATACCTCATCACAGCACTAGGCTGGCACATCATAGTACTACACTGGCTCAATGTCACAGCTGATAAGTTGGTAGCTCAGTGTTAGTCACATCTTTCTTTACGTCTAACAACAAGGTCAGAAGCAAGGAATCATCTTGCTTTATGTCTAACAACTAGGTCAGAAGCAAGGAACACATCAACATATCGCTTTACGTCTAACAACGAGGTCAGAAGCAAGGAATCATCTTGCTTTACGTCTAACAACTAGGTCAGAAGCAAGGAATACATCAACATCTCGCTTTACGTCTAACAACGAGGTCAGAAGAGAGGAATCATCTTGCTTTACGTCTAACAACTAGGTCAAAAGCAAGGAATCACACATCATCTCACTTTACGTCTAACAGCGAGGTCAGAAGCAATGACTCATCTTGCTTTATGTCTAACAGTGAGGTCAGAAGCAAGGAACACACAGCGTCATGCTTTACATCTAACAACGAGGTCAGAAGTAATGACTCATCTTGCTTTACGTCTAACAGCGAGGTCAGAAGCAAGGAATAAATATATACTCCCCCTTTCAGGGAGGGTCTTTTCGAACTATACCAATCTTATCTCGAAAGTGTTCAAACTTTACACGAGATAGAGGTTTGGTCAACACATCAGCAATCTGTTCATCTGTGCTAATGTACTGGAGCTTCAAGGCTCCTCTCTATACCATGTCGCAGATGAAATGATAGTGGATCTCTATGTGCTTCGACCTGTCATGGAATATAGGATTCTCTATCATCTTTATGCATCTCTGGTTGTCACATAGAATCATGGTTGCTCTCATCTCCAAGTCAAATAGGCCAGTCAGCAACTTTTGAAGCCATATAGCTTCGTAGCTAGCAGAACATGCGGCAATGTACTCTGCTTCCGTTTTGCTGAGAGCAATACTGGATTGCTTCCTACTCTGCCACGAGATCATGGCTGATCCCAAACTGAAACAACATCTGGAAGTGATTTTTCTGTCAGCAACACTTCCTGCCCAATCTGCATCAGTATATCCACTCAATGTGAAGTCATGATCTCCATCATAGCTAAGACCATAATCCATTGTACCTTTAAGGTACCTCATCACATGTTTTGCAACCACTAGGTGAACACGTCTGGGCTCTACTAGAAACTGACTCAAGGTGTTCACTGCAAAACAGATGTCTAGTCTGGTGTTCATCAGGTACATCAGTGATCCAATAATCTGTCTGTACAGTGTGGCATCTATCAAGTCTAACGAAGTGTCGACCAGCAGCTTCAGCTTTGTTTCCATGGGTGTATTCATGGACTTACATTCTAGCATGTCGAATCTCTTTAAGATTTCGACTGTGTACTTCCCTTGATTAAGGAAGATCCTTTCTGGACTCTTCCATACCTCAAGACCTAAGAAGTAATGCATTAGGTCAAGGTCTTTCATTTCAAATTCTGCGGCAAGTCTCTTTTTACATTCAGTGATGAGCTTTTCTTCTCCAGTTAAGAATAAGTCATCCACATACAGTAGTAATATTACTGGTTCATTGTCCATAATTTTGAAGTAGAGATTTGAGTCTGCTTTACTCTTGGTAAAGCCTAAGCTCGTCAAGAAATTGTCTATACGTCCATACCAAGCTCTGGGAGTTTGCTTCATTCCGTATAAGGCTTTCTTCAATCGACATACATGAGACTTCATGTCTTCAACCTCAAATCCTTGGGATTGCTCTATATACACTTCCTCTTCGATAACACCATTCAGGAAGGTTGTCTTCATGTCCATCTAGTACAGCTTCCATTTCATCTTGGTTGCAAGAGCTATAATGGTTCTGATCGAAGTGTATCTAGACACAAGAGCGAATGTCTCTTCATAGTCAATGCCTTCCTTCTGGGAAAAGCCACAAGCGACAAATCTTGCTTTATACTTCTCAATACTTCCATTAGCAGCTTGTTTTATTTTGAATAGCCATCTGTAGGATACCCCATCTTTATTCTTCGATCTGGGAACTATTTCCCATAATTCGTTCTTCATTATGGATTGGTATTCCTATGTCATGGCATCTGCCCATTCTTTTCTCTGAATGGATTCTTCAGAGCAGGTAGGCTCTTCTTCTAGAAGATCACACATCAAAGCCGTATAGTTGGAGAATGGCTTTGGTATTTTCACCTATCTCGAGGTTCCTTCTAGAACACCATACTTCTCTCCA
>CBVK0100500180.1:0-13311 GCA_900067695.1 Picea abies | reverse complement strand
GAGGGATCCATACCGTATTGCATTCTCGGGTATCGACGTTTGGAGAAAGAGGAGTCGAGGGTCTTCGACTCGCGAACTCGTGAGTCACGAAAGACGCTTTCTCTAAGGCCCGAGTAGAATTTAGAATGATCCTGTGTGGATCTCGGCCTTAGGGTCGATGGTCTACGTCACTATTGGAATGATTGCCAAGGTGGATTTTTGTGCATTTATTGTTGTTGTTTGTCATTTGTATAGTGACATGATTGCCCAGGTAGAAATCAAGCTACAGTTTGGTTAGAATGAGTGAACAATTCAAGCTTGTTTACGTTGGCACGAATTTCTAGAGAGAAATCACATGGAAGAGATAATTTGATTTGCATTTTATAAATTTGTTGGAATCATTAAATTTTTGGGTTGTAAAAGAAATTTCAGCTTTTCTCTTGAATAATAGAACTAATATCTCTATGGTTTGCCCCATTCAGGGTTTTTTTCCCTGGTCATAGAACCAAAATCACATGTCTAAATTGTTGCACTATCAGAGTATGGATCATTAATTTGTTTGACTTAAGTATTTTAGCTTTCGGTTTCTTTTTGTTTTAAAGGCATTTATTAAAGACCACGATATCAGATTAATCAAGTGTTTGACAAAATGTATGAATGAGATATTTCTGATTTTGTCACTAAAAATATCCATGGTATCAGAGCAAGGGATATGTAAGAAGAGCATTGTGTAGAATTTGATTTTAGAGTTGGGAAAATAAAAAGGGGGGAAATTTATAGAATTTTTTTTGAATATGGATGCTTCCATCAAATTTGAGGACCGGTTAGATGGAATTTCTAATCCTGTCACTACTATGGTAGTTCCTCCCTCCAAGGATCCTATTTCCTTAGATATACATGAATTCAAAGAGGCCAAATCCCAGAGGCTCATTTTGGATGGAGTAAAGGATCCACTCACCCCACACTTGGTTGAAAAGAAGACAACCAATGAAATGTGGGAGGCACTGGAAAATGTATATGAGGCTAAGAATGAAAATCGTAATATGGAACTCAAAGATAAACTGCATTCATTCAATATGGAGAAGGGTGATAGTGTTGTTCCCTATATTACCTGGGTGGCATAATTTAAGGATGAACTAGCAGCTGTGGGGGAAGTCATCTCAGATTCAGAGCTTGTGAGAATAATCTTGAAAGGCTTTACCAGGGATTGAAAAGTCTTTGTGAAATGCATTTTGGGATGTCAAAAACATCCAAATTAGAGCAGACTTTGTGATGACTTCACTCAGGAGGAGATCCAGGTGAATGGAGAGAAGGGAGGAGAGGGAGTTGATGAGGAGAGTGTTTCTCTTCTGTCAAAGGGAAAGGGGAAAAGTAAGAAGGGTTACAAGATTGAGATCAACAAAGTTCATTGCTTTGCATGCAATGAATATGTCCACTATGCAGCACAATGTCCCAACAGGAAGGGGAAACAGGAAAAGGAGAAGGAGAAACAAGTAGTAACCTCTGCAGAGGTAAATGAATTTAATGAGAAGTTTGAGAAATATTTTTCTCTTGTCTCCATTGTTTCGAGTGGAAACAACAACAACTTTGAGTTTGACAGGACTTGGATGGTGGACAGTGGGGCCACCAATCATATGACATGAATACTTGACTCATTTTTGTTCATATTTGAGATTGGTCCTAACCATGTCATGAATGGGACTCACTAGATCATAGGAGTCAACAGTGTCAATTTTCTGTTAAACTTTGGAGATCCTGGAAGTAGAAGGGGTGTTGTTTGTACTAGGGATGAGAGTTAATATCCTCTCAGCCTCATATCTGGAGGATGCTGGATATGTAATCACTTTCAAATGTGGTTATGTTCATATCTATGTAGTAGATGAGGTTCCCATCAAGACAATTATGATTGGAGAATGGAGAGGAAAGTATACACAGTGCTTGGACAACTTGTGGGAGGTTAGTCAGGTTTGATATTTGACTTAGAGGGGGAGAAAGAAGCTCAAAGGATTGAAGGTGAACCCAAATGCCAGTCCCCAGTTCATGGATATAGTACTTCTAGAAGGATGAACTAGTATGAGTTAATCCAGTCAGAAAATGCTAAGAGACGAGACGAGATTTCTAGAAGCATAAGTAGAAGGCACAATTCCACCAGACCAGTTCAAGGGAAGAATCCAAATTCATAGGGAGAAACCATTGCAACTAGCTTGGAGTCTGGGAATGGTCTTGGATGTTGAAATGTCAGGAGGACCTCCCTCATTAAGATGGAGTGTTGGAATTTAACAAGGGATGCCCTCATCCATGTTTTTGTGTTTTGTCATGGGGGGGACATAAAGTCATGTTTCCTAGGCATGTTTTCATTGTAATGTGACTTTTAAAAAAAATTCTTTTATAAATTGAATGTACTTTATCACTTAAAGTGATTTTAAGTTGTGCGACCCAAAAGTATTTAATGTGCTTTATAATATTATGAGGTGCATTTAATAAAATCTCTTACATCCAACGTGTCTTAGCCATTAGATTGAGTTGGTTATGTAAGTTAGGGTTTCTTGGGAGAAGAGATACTACAAATACATGTTTAGGAAATAAGAAAAACACACAATGAAGAAAAGAGAGAGAGAAAGAGGTTTGATTTCTACAGAAATATTAAGAGCACAAGTTCCAAGACAAATGAGGGCACAATTTCCAAGGTGACAACACACACTCTGTACAACAGAGATGAAACCAATCTATATAGTGATCATAATAGTATGTACAACAATATGTTAGCACAATTATCAAGGAATAAATTTGTACAGGTCATAGTGTACCTGTTGGCATGATTCCCAAAGTAGATTTTTGTGCATTTATTGTTGTTGTTTGTCATCTATACAGTGACATGATTTCCCAGGCAGAAATCGGGATGTAGTTTGGTTGGCATAAGTGAATAGTCTAATCTTGTTTATGTTGGCACAAATTTCTAGAGTGAAATAAAATGGAAGAGATAAGTTGATTTTCATTTTCTGAATTTGTTGGAATCATTTCAGACTTGCTCTTGAATAATAGAAATAATCTCTCTAGGGTTTTCCCCATTCTGGGGTTTTTTCCCTTGTCATTAGACCAAAATCACATGTCTAAATTATTGCACTATCAAAGTATGGATCAATGATTTGCTTGACTTAAGTATTTTATCTTTTAGTTGCTCTCTTTTTTAAAGGCATTTATTAAAGACTAAGATCTCAAATTAGTCAAGTGTTTGACAAAATGTATGAATGAGATATTTATGATTTTTTCATTAAACTTATTCATGCACTGGGCCCATGTGAAGGTTGCCAAAATATGATCCAAGAATAACCTACAATAGAAAACACATAAGAATACTCTCTTCTCTAGGTGAGCATATCCGTGCTCAGGAGTGACAAAAACAATGCTGCCAAATCAAGTACACTATGGATCCATGAAATATGTATATAGAGAAGCAATGATAATGGCCACGAAAATGAATACACATTGGATGCATGTAAAAAGAGATCATAGCCAGTAAAGAGATACATAGTGGCTCTATGTATCATAATTAAAGGAGGATATCTGGAAACAAAAACTGAACAAATTGATCCCACAAAAGTACCAATGTCATAGTAAAGAAGTGGTATTTTCCAATGCAACTCAGGAAATGACATAAAAGCGGTGATGCACACTCGAGGTCTTCAATTCGAACCACCAATGGTACGGTTTTACACTATGTGAATAGATGTGTTGAAGTTGAACATAGCGAGACACCGTCTAATTACAGTTCATTGATGCATACCATTAATTAACAAATATGATACAACCCATCAATAATGATAATGGCTGTCAAGGTACCTAGTACATTTTATCAAGTGTGAATAGGTGAGTTGATGTCAAACACTTCTAGAATCTATCAATCAGGAGACATTGATGTATTCCCACTATTAATAGAAAGGGAACTTGCCAATGATGACTGTAATCTGCAAGGTACTAATAAATACTCTAGATTCCTATCCCAGAGAAAAATGTGTTGAAGTCGATAAGAACATATCTGCTAGAAGGAGGTAATTAAGGCATCCCCCATCATCCGACACAAGGAATAAAAAAATACCAAAGATTTGGAAGAAATCAAATGAAATATTGAAAGGAATAGTGCACGAGAGTGACCCTCTGAGTAATGACCCATAATGAAAATTGTTGATAGAGACGACAAAACCATCAATAGGGTCAAATGGAATCCAAGGTACTGCACAAATCCTAATGTGTGAATAATATTATTATTGTCGAACAAAAGGGAAACCATTCAATCAGGGACCAATGATGAAGTGTCATCTGCTGAGTGTGAGGTCACCTATGAATGGTGTTAATAGGGCTAGGGTGCGACTCTAGGTCAAACTCTCAGAGAAATTTTCCATAGTCGATAAGAGTTGAAACACTAGTAGGAAGTCAATGAGGATCTTCCATATTAGTATGACTATCAGACCAAGATATTTGTTGACTATGAGAAGTACTTGACATATGGGAAGGTCGACATGAAAGGTCATGAATTATGAGGAGTGGTTGATACAGTATAAAACCTCCCATGAAAAAAATCATTACATAATAAGGTGACTTAGGAAGCATGCACTTAAAGATGAATAATCACATAAGTCTGAAACATAGGAGGCATTAACAAAATCTCCATACTGACTAGAAGAATAACTAGTCATAGGAGTGAAAACTTCATGTAATCTATTAAGTTTCCTAAAGCCATACTAAACCCAAATTTTTGAGGAATAGACTAAAACATTTGTGCTTTGTTCAAGGATGACTTGACTACTGCCAAAATAGTGAAGAGAAGACTCTTTCCCATCTTATTTTTTGTCTTTTTCATATTAGAAGGACTGAAAAGGAATAAAATAATGTTATTGTATAGTTGAGGAAATGAGTGTCGTGGGAAAACAAACTAGTTCCAAGAACAAGGAACATACCTATGTTCAATGCAAGGAAACACATGTAGGATATGGACACTCGAGGGAATGTTTCCTCCAAGCATACATGTGTCAAGTTACAAAGGAAAATATTGCAAGGATAGAAAAATATGAGAATGCATAAGCAAGAGGATAAGAAACAAGAAAATTAAGTTGACATTAGGCCCAAAAGCGCAAGCGAGAAATATATAATATAACTTAACAAAAAATTAACACAAAAGTATGGGAGCCCCTTGGGTATTGGAAAGCAAATGATTGAGAAGAAGATATGAGGTTTCAATGCAAATTCACGATAGAACTAAATAGGGCTCCAAATCTTATAAAATTACTTCAACATGGGCGTGAAGATATGAACAAAGTTCTAACTGGGGCACCCATGAATGGTAGGCTCTACCATGTGAATCCCAACACTTTTAAATAGCAAAGAAGTTTTTGTGTCACAACTTAGTGGGGTTGATCCTAAGGTCAAATGAATGGATCGACATGGAAAAAAAGGTACCAAAGAAAAAATGTCTCCAAAGTCCTGTATATACGACCAACAACACTCACCCAAAATTTAATAAATCCTATATAGAAACCTTTGATAGTAACATGTTCTATAAAATATAGTACTTCAAAACAACAAACCCTAAAATAACAATATGTACAAATAAACTCACAACCTTGCATCTTATGCATATTAATTCTCTAAGTAGAGCCCATTATTAGGCTTAGGCCAAGGGTTTCTTTGGTAAGAAACCTATACGGTGTATATTTTATTAGACTCAAGAGGAAAAGCCATATTTCTCAGGCTAAAATGGGAAAGGAAAGGCTCATGTGCCCCCACTGGATACAATACATGATCAATTTTGAAGACCTTGTCTCAAGAAGGAAAATATGATTGTAAACATCCCATCTGAGAAAAAATTGAAGATTGAGGATAAGATGCCAAATAATTCACCTGTGGAAGAGATGAATCAACTTAGACACTAGGAACATAAAAAGGGGAAACCTGAGCTAAAGATGAATTAGGATAGAATTATTAGATAAAATATTATCAATAGAGACAATGCTTCTTTTGTGAGGGAAATGCATCACCCAAAATAGCATTGACACCACATCGTTCATTGCATATTCATAATCAAACCCAAGAATCATATTGAAGTCTAAACGACCTTGCACTAGTAACAGATCAACTAGGACATTCTTCCCACTTAACATGATAGAAGACTAAGGAATAATACCCAAATATTAACTAGGTCTTCTATTGAAAGCTAGCTTCCCAATGGTAGCCAACACAAGCTTGGTAGAACCCAAATATTTCCAATCCGAGGAGGAAAAAATGATTGTATAGGATCCTTCATTCAATAGATTGGTAAATTCCTTTTGAATAGTGTAAAATAATTAAGGTGAGGCTCAACAAGATCATTCCAATCAAAGGAAACCATCCTATGACTTGGAGGGAGTGTACTTGGAGAGAGTGGAATTCCCCCTTTTTCATAAGGTACTAAATAGAAATTCTAAAGGTATAGTTGATAGATGCATAAATCCCCAAAATAAGAGTGGGATTGGCCAAATATTGCATCGATGTAACCACTTCCTCAACCACTAGTTGAATACGTTGTGAGACAACATGGTCAAGAGATGCATCACCCTCCAAAAAATGAGTGAGATTGGATGAATATTGCATCGGCACAACCACTTCATCAACCATTGAATGGATAGGTTGTTGGGAGATCAAATATGACTCAATACTAGAAGGGTCTTCATACAAGGACCACACTCTTCATACCATGGGAATAGAAGGGTAGAAATGAGTAAGGTGATCTCCATTGATAATATTACAAGGGAACTTGGGATTACATCCAATTTGTCTAGGTTTCTCAATAGTATTAATGCCCCTAGCATGACTTGCAGTGGCTAGTGGGTTATCCCAAACATGACTTGCAATGGATGGTAAGATGTCTCCAAGATGACTCACAGAGGTTGGTGAATTAACTCTAGTATGAATTAAAGTGACTAGACTCATTCCTCTAGCATGACTAGAAAATGTTGGTTGCTAACTCCCAATGTGACTAACACTGGCTGGTTTCATGTCTCCAACATGACATGCATAGGTTGGTGAAGTTTTTCTAGTATGACTAGTAGTGACTAGACTTGCACTTCTAGGATGACTTGCAGCGGTTGGTTTCTTGTCTCCAATATGAGTCGTAGAGGTTGGTGAATTAAATCTAGTATGACTATAAGTGACTGGAATGGTTCCCCCAACATGACCAGTAGAGGTCGGTTTCATACTCTCAACATGAATAGCAATGACTAGTTTCATGTCTCCAACATAACTTGCAGATGTCGGTGACATTTGTCTATTATTAATAACAATCACTAGACTTGTGCCCCTATCATGAATAACATAGGATGATTTATTGCCTTCAACATGACTCGTAGAGGTTGTTGACATATGTCCAGTATGACTAGTAGTTATTGAACTTGCTCCCCCAACATGAGTTACAGAGGCTAGTGCCTTTCCCCCAACATGACTTGCAGTGAATGGTGGCATGCTCCCAACATGACTTACAGAGCCTAGGTGCTAGTCTCCAACATCACTCACATAGGTTGGTGAACTATTTCCAATATGAATTGAAGTGACTAGACGTTTTCCCCTAGCATGACTAGCAAAGGCCGATGACATGATCCCAACATGACTTGCAAAGTCTAGGTGTTGGTCTCCAACATGACTTGTATAGGTTAGTGATCTAATGCCAATATGGCTCATAGTTACTAGACTTGTACTTCTAGCATGACTAACAGGGGTCTGTTGTAGATATCCAGCATGACTAGCAGAGGTCTGTTGTAGATATCCATCATGACTAGTATAGGTTGGTGACTTCTTTTTCCTATTATTCCTCTTCCTATTCCTTTTAAACTTTTGGTTACTAGTAGCTACACTTTCACTGGAAGAGGGAGAAGGAGGAGGAGTAGACTTTGCTAACTAAGGATCAACATCAATTTGATGTCCATGAAACAAGGTGCTTTTATGATAAGCATACAAATAATTCAATACATTTAGAGTGGTCCAGAACCAAACTGGTAGTCCTACATTTAACCCATGAATGTTCAAAGTGGCCATCAAGGGGGTACCAATGTTTCCAAAGAATGAAAAAGAACAAGAATCCCCTTGGGAAGGGGTCCCTTGGTTGGTATCATCAATAAATTTAGCCATGAAATTCTTATATATAGGTTCATCCCTTGTGGGATTGTTCACATCTAGAAAATTCTCCTACATTGACTCTTGAAAATAAGTGGAACAAAAACCCACGCCTTTTAGGAGGCGGCTCCATGCTTTCAAGATAAATACCAGGGTTCATTCCTGACTAGAAAAGAGATTAGTCAACCACCTTGAATCAATGATCCAAAAGTGGTGGTATAGACACAATCTAAGGCCAATTATATAGATAAATACTCCACTAAAAATTCTTAAGAGAAACATCGCAAAAAAATAATGTCTCCAAAAATTCGGTTAGGTCATGAGTCTAAGGAGATGATAAAGTGGATAAGGGACCTTCCAAAAAATGGCATGGGTTGATTAGGTCCCGAGACCAACGAACAAAGGAGTGAGAAGTAGTTACCCTGACCTTTATGTAATAGACTTACCCGGTGCAAGTAACTCTCTCTTTGGAAGGAACCCTGTAAGGTACTAAAAATGTGATGCAATGCCTGCCTCAAGTACTATTTGAGGCCCCCCATAATCACCTCTGAGATACCTAGGAAAGGATACTAGAGATACCAACTCGCAGTCAATGTTTGGGGGGTACAATTGACAATAGGGACCAAATGTATGGGTAGAGTAGCTAATATTGAATCTCTTAAAGCGCTACCTCACAGAGAGGTGTTGGCATTGATGAAACCCTCATATATAATCAATCTACCATCCTTGGTCAAGTCATGGAGGGGTAATTCCTTAAATCTTCCTCATGTGACGTCATGTTTAACTCCTATGTTAGAGGAGGCTCCCAACTATACCTACAGAAAAATTGGATTTTTGACTCTCCCTAAGTCAAAATCCTATGTTTTGTTCAATGCGCTTAGAGGGTTTCCTCTCCATCCTATTTTGGGGCCCTAACATGGAATCATTTGTGAACCCTGGAAACAAAAGTCTAGTACATTTTAAATTTATGTGGTTGTTCTTTACTCAAAGGATACAAAAGTGCAACTGATGTTGCTTGAGACTCTTAAAAAATGAAATTAATAAGAATACTAGCAAAGAAAAATTTACACTAATTTTACATTGAAAAAGAGTTTCAAGTGAGAAAAATGCATGCACAATCTTTCAAATCTTGAAATGAAATCTTTTCTCTTTTCGATGCAAATTTTTTTAGAAAAGCAAAAGAAGAAAACAAAATAGTGTTCTTTGATATTTTTATTTTTGAATGCCTTTAAATATGAGAATATATTTTTTTTTTATATACTAATATCCTTTTCTTTTTCAAATATGAATGCAAAACAATGCAATAGAAAGAAAGAGACCTAACTAACAACAAACTAGTTTTTTTTCGTTTTCTTCTTCTTTCTACTAAGGAAAAAACTAAACAAAATGTTCTGAAAGAAACAAAATTTTTGGTTTTATGTTCTGAAAATCAAATGAAAGCACAAAAGAAAAGTATTTAACTCAAATACAAACTCAAATTTCAGAAATGACCACAATAATGACCATGAAACTGAGACCCTAACAATAATACTAGTCTTATAGTTATGCAATCCCATAAATCAAAAGAAGACAAGGAAGCACCAAATTTTTTTGTTTTATTTTAAATTTTAATACTTTAACAACCTTCTATAGCCAATAAGAAGTGTCAAGAACAATCTACCCAAAAAGGTCAAAACGGGGCTTAAAAAGAATGAAAAAACAAGCAAAAAAATCACTTTTCAGGAGGCATACACCCTTTTATCACTACAAGGGGAATATATAAGATCATGTACTCCCATAATTTTTCTATAGGGAGAGATTTTATGCACCCTATCCTTTTACATGGCGCATATATGACCCATAATTTCAAAATAACACTAAAGCAGTTGTACATGCTTAAGTTGCTCTTTAGGGCACATATGTACGCGCTTAAGCCTTCTTCACAACACATATGTATGCGCTTTAGTATTATATAGGAAGAACATACATGATTCTTTCATAAAAATAATGAGCGTATACACCATAAGAAACCAAGAAAAAAATTGGAAAACCCTAGGTCTAAAGCCTAGAACTTAAGGCTAATGTTTCGAAAACACTGATTGAAAAAGCTAAGACAAAAAGAAAGCCAAAAAAAAACAAAGTGCAAGTACCTAAATATAACCCAAAAGTAGAACATCCCCAATATGGTTGCTAGTTCTATTACAGATAAATTCCTCTATGGCTATGGGTTAAAGCCACAACAAAGTGATGACTTTTATGTTGGACAGTTGGTTTGGATAGTTGGTTGTCATTGATGTCAACCCTTAGAGAGTGATCTTGGACATTGATGTAAAACCTTAGAGATTCATGTCAACCCTTGGATAGGTCCATAGATGTTGAATGGTTGATTGACATTTTTATGATCGAGACTGATGATGAGTTAGTTGGGTACATTTGATGTAGTCTACATGTATCCCTGGAGGTGTGGTTATGGGACCCGAAGGTGATTAAGGAATATGGACATGAAGGGAAACTAAATTGTAGGTAAGACTATCATAGATGGATAGTACACATCGTGTCATTTCCTATGATATGTGTAATTCCATGTGGTTCCTCAAGGTTAGGGAGATATAACCTTGTAAAGTTGGAATCCCCCAAGAATGGTCAAGAAGCCCCTAGTTGGTTACAAGTCTTGGTGAAAGGGTAAAATGGTTGTAAAAAGAAACCCATAAAATAAGGAAAGAGGTTACCTAGCACAAGTACAAATACACCTCAAGAGTATATCATTTGAACATACACACTTACATTGAATATCTCTCTTATGATTGTTATGGTCTATCTTTTGGAAAATCTATTAGTGATTTTGAGGTTAAATTTGGTGGCATTCTTCTGAGGCAATGAAGGGGTATGAAGGAGTGAAAGTTGCAAAGTTGCAGAAAACTAGAAACCCTAGTTTTATGAGGTTATACATGGGCTACATAAGGATAGATCATGTACATACAAAATCTTCATAAGGACAGGTCATGTACATATGTAGTTTGTGTTATCACTAAGTAAATTGCCTAGGCTAAGGAGTCAACTCACAAAGGTAACCACACAACCACTTTAGAATTGAAACTAACCTTTCAGTTTTGAGAGGGATCTCTCTTGTCACTTGGTCTCTAAATATGGATTTTCTTTGAGGATCACTGGCAAGGTTTTTTGAATAAGTGAAAATATTTTATGGGGTTTGCCGGCAATAAGAAAGGGTTTTGTTTGGGCAATGGATTCAATCGTTGAAAAAAAATGAACATAATGACTGGTAGGTAGATATATCAAGGAAACAAATTTTAGGTAGGTGATGAACTTTCAATTTTTTAATTTATTGTGTAGGATGGAAGAAAGAAGGAACACATAACAAAAATTAGAGCACCAAGAAAGCTGAATTCTAATAAGTTAAGAAAGAAAAACAAAGTTTAAATTGCTTGAATCTAAACCACCTTCTAGATGAATTTCAGACCCTTTGATATCCAATTTAAACATATGAAATGTAAAGTAAACTAGAAGAACATACATGAAAGGAATCACATACTTCATGTCATCACCACAAGAATCTTTTGTATGAAAAAGCTCAGGACATTTGCACTAGTATGTCATTCAAATTCAGAAATTTGTACAATATTCAAGTAAGATTTGTCCTTTGTGCTTTTTCCAACCCTTTTCACATTAAAAGTGCTCAAATACATATATAAATATCATATTCTAGCCTAAGGAGGTCGAAATCCATCTTTGCAAAAATCAGAGAGTTGTTACAATAGCTTAGGAAATAATATTTGCCAAAAATCTGCTAATATCCTACTATCTAGGGTTTGATTTTTGACCAACTAAAAATCTGCTAATATCCTACTATCTAGGGTTTGATTTTTGACCAACTAATAATGTGCCAACTGAAGATAAAATAATGGGATCTGATAGGATAGTATCCAAGCCTCAATATCCATATTAATTTTGGATCCACCTTGCTAAGTTGGAGGTCCATCAAGTCAAATTTCAAAGATTCTAGAACTCTGTTAGCAAATCTGGCTTAGCGAAATTATGGAAAATATGCCTCAAATATCATTTCATATATTCCAAATGATAACACTTGTGTAAAAACTGAGAGTGGTTTTTTTTACAGAGTTCATTATTGACAAAAACATCTTTTTTTTTTTCAAAAATTATTCTCCGAAGCCTCGTAATATTCTCCCAAAAATGTTGACTAAAACAGGGAAACATTAAATGCTTAAATTTGGAAAAATGGGCCATAAAGATTCATTCAAACCTTTCAAACTATGATACCTGTGTAAAAACGAAGAAAGGTTTTTGTTATTGATTTCATGCTTGACAAAAAATTCTTTGTATTTTTCCAAAATCCTCTTCAGTTGGTCAGAAAATGATCTTGAAGTTGACAGTAAAAATAATGATTTCCAGAACTTCTGTAGTGTGCCCTGCAGACTTTGTGTAGCGCGTTTGATTTCTTCAA
Organism: Picea abies; assembly: GCA_900067695.1. Lineage (NCBI taxonomy): Eukaryota > Viridiplantae > Streptophyta > Pinopsida > Pinales > Pinaceae > Picea > Picea abies. The sequence continues at coordinate 734 of CBVK0100500180.1, read as the reverse complement.
CAAAATTCATTTATGTGGTGGTTGCAACATTTATGGAGGATAAAAATTAGTTTTGTATCATCCATAAATCATCGTTTTATGGAGGATAAAAATTAGTTTTGTATCATCCATAAATCATCGTCCAATGTCCTTTAACCCTCTTTGTACCAACAACACTTGCGTAACAAGATGGTTTGATGCACTGTGTAATGTGACCTTCAACATTTGCGTAGCGCGCTTTGCAAAACACAACTAGTTTTTTCTTCAAAACTCATTCAAATGGTGGTTGAAACATCTGTGTATTTTGATAAAGACTTGTGAGAAAAACACCAATCATTTCCCAATACCTAGCATCTTTAAATATTCTTGCAAAAATTTGTGTAGCGCACTGGTCTGATGTGCTGTGTAAATGTGACCTTCAACATTTGTGTAGAGTGATTTTCATAGCGTAGCTAGTTTTTTATTAAAAACTCATCCAAATGGTGGAAAAAACATCTATGGAGGTTGGTCATGACTTCTTGGCCAAACACCAATAATTTCCCAATATTTATCATCTTTAAATATGCTTTCATAATTTACATAGTGCAAGGTCGCTACGCAAACTCTGTACAATGCAGTTTTCCAAAAATGCAAAACTTGTGTATTTTCAAGGGTTCCTCATAAAACAAAAATGGTGTAGGATTGAACCTAAATCTCATAAACCTCTGCAAGTAACTCTAAATTCCCTCTATATTCATCCCCAACTTTCATTCTCA
>CBVK0100500172.1:0-32773 GCA_900067695.1 Picea abies | reverse complement strand
TTGGATTCCTTTGCTGATTCAGAATGGTGGCTAATCCTTCTAAGGCTTTGATACTTGACATATTTTGATTGTACAAGGCTTGAAACTTCTCCATCTCTTTCCTAGTTTTCACTACTTCTTTTTCTAAGGCTTCACATCTTGCCTTCTTTTATGATAATTGTCTTTTCAGAATGTCTTCAATTTTCTTTGCCTCTTCTAGTTACACTTTTAGTAGGACAATGTATTCATCATCTGAAGGATCATCATCATTGTTTACACAAAGATTTTTCTTCTTAAAATTATTCTCTTTACATAAATTTATGTGTTTTTGCTTCTCCTCATCATCAAATGTTTGATCCTTTATTTTGTGAGCACATTTATTTGCAAAATGACCTATATTACCACAATTGAAACATTTGAAAGGCAATTTACGTTTTTATTTTCCTGATCCCTTCTTCAGTCTCTTCACAAATGTTTCTTCAATTTCATCAAGCTGAGAATCCTCATTCTTGTCCGCCTTAAATGATGCTTCTCTAGAGGTGGGTTTATATTTAACTATTCTCATTTCATATGTAGTCAATGTTCCTAGAAGTTGATCAAACTCCAAGGTTTTTAAATCATTAAGTTCTTCTATAGAAGAGACCTTCGGGTTGAACCTATCTGGGAGAGATCTCAAAATTTTCTGAACTAAAGAAGGTTCCTCAATTTTTTCACCAAGTGAATTCATTGCATTTACCATTTCTTCAACTCTCAGGAAGTATTTTTCAATAGTTTCACCTTCTTTCATATTCAGTTTTTCAAACTGTACTATGTAGGTTTGAAGCTTGGCATCCTTTACCTTCTCATTACCTTCATAACTGCTAATGAGTTTGTCCCACATTTCTTTGGCAGTTCCTAGGTGCATAACTTTTACGAATTATACTTCTACAAGCCCACTCAAGATAGCATTCATAGACTTAGTGTTGAAGCTAAATTATAGCTTTTCATCCTTATTAGCTAGTACAACTGGCTTTACATAACCAATATCTACCACATCCCAAACATCTGCACCTAAAGACATTATGTAGGTTCTCATTCTAACTTTCTAGAAGGCAAAGTTTGTTCCATTGAACATATGGGCCTTATTGGTTGAATTTCCTTCATGGTTTGACATGTTTAAGCTCTAGGATCTACCCTTAGATAAAAGGGGTCGGCTATGATACCAATTGTTGGACAATTGAGAAGGGGGGGGGTGAATCATTTGTTACCGTGCTTAAACAATTATGCTTATTTTAAACTCTTTTCAAAGAACTCAATGACAATCACAATAATGCAAGGAAATAAGCAATAGAACATTTAGCATCAATGACACATATGAGATACCCTGAGACAGATATTTTCTGAGGAAACCCATAAAGGGTAAAAACCTCTTCTTCTTTATATGATAAGTAATCTTTACATTCTTTACATTATCATACATATGAGAACCAACTCATAATGAGGCTACAACCTCTATTTTTCAACCTGCTACTTGCTGAGAGCACCAACTCTGTACTTTCTCTAGAACCAACTAGAAGGAAGCACCAACTGCCCAAGTGTTCCAACACCAACTGGACAGAAGCACCAACTTCCTGTCATACAGGCACCAACTTGCATAACAGAGAACAACAGTTCTCCCTTGCACCACCCCAGTTTCTCTAGCTGCAACCATATGGAAGGTACAAATCCCCGTGTTCAAGCACCCACTTGAACCTCTAAGGACAACCATCCTCCCTAGCACCTCCCTATCACCCTGAAATATAAATATTTAATAATTAAACTTATCATAGTGATATAAATTTCTTCAAAAACTTACCAGTCTCATCACTAATCTGCTACACTGCACTCCTTTGTGTGCATCAGTGTCTTCTGCACACTCCTCTTATGCTTTATGTTCTTCTACCATTTCTTCTCTGTGTTCCATGTCCATTCAATGCACCACATCTCTTCTATGAATTTATGTTGTTGCGCTCTGCCTCCTTCTTCACACATCAATCACACTCAACATCAACAACCCTCATCTCTTATTTGTTCAACATACTTATAATCTCTATTCTCCTTGTGCATCCAATATGCGCCATGCTTCTACATTCTCTCACCACACCAATGTTCTCCACCTCAGAGTGTTCACTCCAATCCACCATCCCACTCCCTCTCTTTGTTATGCATCTTCTCCTCATGTCAAGTGCTCTGCCTAATCATCATTACAATCCTTCAACTTCTCTCGCGGTTCAACCCATGCGTCCATCATCACTGGGTGTTATGCTCAGATTCCTTGGCCTCTCTGGCAGTTGAGACTCTTCGTCTTCCTCATCATAGTCGAGATCATCCTCCGACAGAGACCGTCATTCGTTTCTAGTAGTTACACTGTGAAGTGCAACATTATCCCTCTGATCATATTCAAAATCACCTGCACCATTGGATGGAATCCATAGGGTCTTGCGTTTATTTTGTCATTTCGCATTTCGGCATTTCGCGATTCCTGTGGTTAACGTTTCTTTACACTTCATGTACCAATCCATGAAACTTTGAAATGGAGCTTAGTTGCACTATATCCTTCCTCCATATTCTGCCAATGTGACCACAGCCTACACCAAAAGGTGTTTTCGCATTTCAGCGAATCCTACTGCGAGGCATCTCGACTCTCCAAGTCGTGGTCCCCGAAAATTCAAAATGGAGCTTGCCACTTCAATATTTTCTCTACAGCTCTTCGACGATGTGACCACCATCGACAACTGAGCGCTAATTCATAAAGTGCTTTCGCGATTTCGCAATTCGGCATTTCGGCATCCTTGATGTGAAGATTTCTTTATTCTCCATGTCTTGATCCCCGAAACTCCGAAATGGGGCTTGTCGCTTCGAGCTCTCTTCTATAGTTCTTTGATGATGTAACCATTGAAATATGAACACTCTCTAATCACATAAGTGCTTCGTTCTCTAGATCAACGGTCCTAGATATGTGGTGATCGGACAACTATCCTCTGCCCTGGGACTTCAGCCTTCAGGAGTTTGGGGGAGTGATGGAGTTAAAAATCCAGAAGAAAAAAATCCTAGAGTGAGGTCAGTCTTGCATCACTCGATGACGTGTCATGACCTAAGTGGTTGTCACGTGTCACTTAGAATTGTGATTTCCAGTGGCCTAAAATGCCAAATCAACTTGACACTTGTCGTTGTCTAATCGTGCCACATGTCATAGTCTTCCACCTGTCCTTTCTGATGTGGTCTGCCACATTCACCTACTGGATCTGTCAGCCCAGATCACTTCGCAATTTCACATATCGTGATTTCAACATTCTTGATGTGAATGTTCTCGACACATCCAAGTCCCGGTCTGCGAAACTCTGAAATGGAGTCAGATCAACTTTTTGGCTTTTCACACTTCGCAACTTCGAGACTCTTGTGATGAGGAGTCTCGACACTTGACTCCTCCATCTCTCGGTATCCAAAACTCCGAAATGGAGTCGGATCAATGGTCCAGGTCAAACTTTGATCTAACGACTAAGTTTATTTCACGATTCTGCATATCGCGAGTTCCAGAGGTTAGGGAACCCTGTTCCTTTGACTTTCCAGTCAGCGAAATGATGATATTTTTCCACGTATCCTTCTTGGATCGACGGTCCAGCTTTGTCCTCGATCCAACAGTTGGTATTATATCGTGGTTTAGCATATCACGATTTTGCATTTCGTGACTTCGGGACTCCTGTAGTAAGAGTTCTTGACATCCCCAACTCCCAGTATTCGAAATCCTGGTATCCAAAGCTGTCTCCTACTTTCAAGATTTCGATGTTTCTCATTTTTCAATTCGGGGACTTGTCGTGAGTGTCCTTGACACCTCCACTTCCCATTATCCGAAACTTCGAAATGGAGTCGAATCAAGTTATCCCTGATCTTCCTTGCGTGCTTGTAAATCATCAAATGATCAAGCACACCCTTGCACTCTACATGCACCTCTGCACTTATCCTCCCGAGCTTACATTGTCTCGGTTTTTCCATCACTGCATACTCTGATCTTGCCATCAATGACAGGCACACCTACTTGTAAACATGCTAACATGCATACCATTGCATACCATGGTATTGAAATTGTGTGCATACCATGGTATTGCAATGGTATGCATACCATGGTATTGCAATTGTACGCATACCATAGTATTGCAACAATATATTTCATACTATTGCATACCATGGTATCGTAATAGTATGAATACCATGGTATTGCAATGATATGCATATCATTGCATACCATGGTATCGAAATGGTATCCATACAATGGTATTGCAATGATATACATACCAAGTGTATGCCTACCATGGTATTGCAATGGTATGCATACCATTGCATACCATGGTATCACAATGGTATGCATACCATTGCATACCATTGGTACCCAATGGTATATAATGAAAATACCATTTCCTATGCATACCAATGGTATTCATAGGCAATAGTATTGCCTTTGCATACCATTGCATACTGTTGAAATACCCGTGCAATGGTATTCAAAGGAAGTACCAATTCATATGCATACCATTGGTAGTTTTTTTAGTGGTAGTATGTATGCATTGCCATTTCCTTGTTTTGGTATGGTATGCATGGCCATTGCTTTGTATTTTAACAACCCTTATGTTATGTCATAAAAGTAACTGAGAAAACGTAACTGAGAACAAGTGAAACATGATATTAACATACTTCAATAATACACAATATATCTCATTCATCTCATTTTACAACTATATTTAGATACAAATTCAAGGTGTAAGGTATTTTCCATATCACATAACATCACATACAATGTCTACCCACCCAACCTATTCTGCAAGGTTAGGACTTCCAAGACACATAATCAACACTCAAGTCTAGGATTCATCCGATTGATTTTGACCATTTAAGGTGTCAATACTAGTGACTGTTATGAGGAACAAGGAAGTATATAATTCCTATAGCTTCAATCTATTCTGAAATTCAACTATAATTCTCAACATTCCTTCCTACAAATTCTTCAAAAATAACACAGAGAATCTTGTATCTTGGTCATCACTTCATAACACAATATATACTATACAATAATTATTCATCTTACTAATTTAAAGCTGAGGAAGAATTTTCAATAGTATCATGATAGAAACTTAATAGTATAAGCCAGATATCCTTAAATAAACAATCTATCATTTATGAAAGTTTCAATTTTACTTATGTTTACCTAGAATAAGTGTGACAACCCTATAGGTTACAACTAGGTAGATAAATATCTGATACACATAACAATTTTAAAGAGGAAAAGAAAAGAAGAGAAAATATCTCAACACATAGAGGAAATTGTAAGCTTACTTTGTAATTTATGAACCAATTGATACTGTGATGAATAAATTCTGCAATTGAGTGAAATTTTGTTTTGAGAATGAATTAAATTTTTTTGTAAGAAACCTAAATTTTTTATTCTGGTTGTCACATTACAAACACTTCCAGAGCCAACTTCATAAGTGTGTAGTTGGGCCCCTTGAAGGCCCAAGTTCAGAAGAAACAATGTCCGGTGCACAGAGACAACTCAAGGCAGGCAAATACCTTACTTTTCAGAAGAACAAAGCTTAGGGGATACAGTGTGAATTTACATAGGGGATGTGCCAAGTGCACTCACAAAAATTAGAATCCAAAGATCAGGAGAAAAAGCGTGTGTAGGGCTCAAGTGAGGAAATCAAGAGTTTGAAATCTCTGTGAAGTAATTAGAGAACAAGATCTGATTGTGAGGAGTCAAAATCCCCCAAATCGTCCAATCATAAAGGAGTAGTGAACTCATTAAAACCTGACACCTTCAAACTTTGTCACTTTAGCAGATCTAAGTTATTTATATTAAGTGAGTTTCGAAGCCCGAAGTGATGAAGTGAAAATGCACTATAAATTGATGAGTGAATATTAGTCATTGGATCCGAAAGAGTTTGACGATTCATAAATTTTAAGTCCTAACACTCTAAGAGCTGATAATATCCAAAGATATGAAGTCCCAGAGTAAAGGTTAGTCGTATATTTAACAATCAATCGAGGAGGGGTGTAAGTTGTCCTATATATGATTTCTTTGGTTGTTTGACGATCCAAGTGAAACAACCTAAAGTTATAGAAGTGGATAAAAATAGTGAAGCATGAAGATGTGGAGTAAATATCCACCATATATTCTTGCATGAGGAGAATCTCCACCATCTATTAGATTAAATTCATAAAAATTTACGAGGAAAAAGGAAAGATAGGGTTAACCTACAACGGGCAGTCAACCTTGCTTAAGATCGAATTTAGTCGGTAACACTCCAAGTGAAAAGGAGTGTTGAATTTGAAAACCTCCAGAGAACCAAAGTCTTGAAGCTCCGAATAACACCCTTTTGGCCAACACTAGATTCTAGCCCATGGTCACATGCATGAATTATCAAGGAAAAATCACTAACGCACTACAAGTTAATAAAAAATCAAACTCCAGAAACTTTTAACAGGCTTCCCACAATCCCAAAATTTTTTGGATTAAAACTACAAATAAACAAAAACATCCATACTACATATACTTCATATTTATCCAGAAATTGGACAGAGAAAAACACTATATAAAATCGGATTTGACGAAATTCAATAGAGGTCCATACAACAACGAAATCGAATTGACATAAGCATTAATAGGAAAATGATAAAAAGTGTCGGATCCAGAATAAAGTTCAACAGAGATCCCATCATATGATTTGATTTGGATTTAAATGAAATTAAACAAAGAAACTCATGATATAATTTCAGAACTAACTCCTTGGTTTACCAACGGACAATGCATTGTTAAATTTCTAAAATAATCTCAACTAAAAACTTTGATCATTCAAACTTAAATATATGTAAAATACAAATTTTAGAACATACTCCATTCATAATATAAATTTGAATTTCACAATGAGGATCAAGCCACCCCAATTTAGATAGAGGAAAACGTCTGGAATTACAAAGAAAATTTAAATATAAACACTGTAAATATTATTCATGGTAGCAATTGTAATTTAAAAATATAAAATCTGAGTTAATTGTTTGACAACAATTGTAAAAAAATGGCATTCAGGATTTCTAATGATTCTATAGTGACCCTATCAGTCTAACATACTACTACACTAGTACTGGTACCAATGAAAGTTGTGTAATGAAAATTACCTTCAACTCTTGCTCAACTTCCTTTCTTTCTCTTTCAAATCACAAATAATTCATTGGTGCCTTCCTGCCAATTGTAGGGGTACTCTTCTCCCCCTTAGTCCCTTGAGACGCAAAGGGGCCACACACAAGAAACCAACAAAAATAGCTCCAAGAATTTCCCTCGCAAGGAAGAGTTTCCACTCTTTTTACAAGCTTTGTATCCCAACTCTCACAAGTAAAACATAGTCCAATAAAAAATTGTCAGCATAACAATGCTTAGAAAATGAGATCCCTTTCCCTTCTACCTTATTTATTTTTAAAAAAATGTCTTCCCTGACACTTGTCCTCATGCACAAATAATTCACTTTTTATTTGATTTTAATTTGGATTATTCACTCATACACTTGTCATATTCTCCCCTAGTTACACCAGTATTTACCAAATTTATTTTATTTAAAAAGGTCAAATTCCCTCACATTCCTCAATGTGTTCCTATTTTCACTACTAGGTGTCCCTTTATTCCCTAGATTCTCATTTAATAAGTGTCTCCTAACTAGATATTAGTTGGAGTTGGATTATGAGTCTTCTTCTAGTTAGACTAGTGTAGTTTGACTCTAGATTCTATTCTATGTACACCCAACCTCTCAAGTTATTATTTATTTCTATTTAAAACTTTCTTTTTATTAAATTCATGCACACATGTCCATTTCATCCAATCTTTATACTTTTACCACCTTTTTCCTAGTTTTAGATTTATCCAAATTTTAATATTTTAGATAGTTCCCAAATAAAACTCAGATTTAGGCCAATTATTACACGTAGGATTTGACTCTTGGTATAATTTTTAATTAATAATCTATTGTTTAATTAATTAGTTAATCCAACAAGGTCTTAATTATTTCAGTGTTTTTTAGGCCACCTAGATTTATTGACTTCAAGTTTTAAATTATGCGACACACCCTTCAGAATGCACCTTTGTGCTCCAAGGGTGCCACTCACCTTAGACTTGTTTTGGATGTTGTCTAACCCTTGGAGTCAACATTCCACTTGGTCTACGTTGTGAGAGACTAAGGGATTCTAAGGAATAAGGAATATACCTTATTGTGTGCTCCTTAGAAATATTCATGAGTGATTGTCTCTGTCTGCCCTCACGACATCATGGACATTTCGAAATAGGTAATTTTTAACCTACCATTCAGACCATGGTGAGAGTGCTAGTAGGATGTGATAGGGACACTGTCACACCTCTCCCTCAAAAGTATGGTTTTTGTGCATGGCCCCTCTACTCCTTATGTGAGTCGGATGAGCGAGCATCATCAAGCCTGCATCCAATGACAAAAACACTGTCAATAATTCCACGTATATATATAATACTATAATCAATCATACAACACGTGCGCAAAATGAAATAATAAATAAATAAAATCCACTCCCTGACTCAATCCAGAGTCCAAGGGAATCCATTGATTCCATAAATGTCCTTTACCTTTCATAACAAATATTTCATTAAATTTGGAAAAATTCTATTATGAGAACTTCATCAACGTTGATTGTTTTGTAAATATCCATATTAAGATAAAAGCAATTTTAGTAATGTCAAACCAACTAGTGACCATGAATTAGTCAAACATGGGACTTCTAGATACAATAGTATAAATGAACAACATGAGTGTAAAATAACTCTTATAAGCAATCGATTTGAGACAAATCATGATAGTATGTTTAAAATAAAAGTGATATATTATTGTTATGGACAAGATACTTGAATCAATGTTTGAATTTGGTGGCTAATGACTCTTGTAATTATGAATTAAATTAAGTCATATCCTTTAGATCTAAATAGAACACAATATTATATCTCAATCGTTACTCACTTTGGAGATCTAGCATTTTGGACTTAGAGTAAACTCAAGGTTATAAAGGATATCCTAGTATGTGAGAGGATGACACATAAAAAATATTACACACAAAATCATGAGATATTGAGGTCTCATCAAAATTTGGGTGGAGATTTAGGAAATCCATCCAAGTGTGGAGGGGAGGGGCGAAGGATAGATAACAACCAAACAACAAGATAAAAAAACTAATCTTAAGGTTTGTAGCTCTTGGATATCTATTTTTTTGTATTCCTTAACAAGTAGGCCATTATTATTGGACAAATCGGTAAGTGAGGACACAAACAAATCTCCCTAGTTTCACCACGAAACTAGAACAAAAAAAGAAAAAATATAAAACTTTACATAAGTTTTAATTATCAAGCATACTAACTAACAAGAGATAAATGACATACGTTTTAAATGCCATTTGTCCTCTCTAGTGTCATACTCGCTCTGCTCCAAGGCTTATGGGATGCTGAACCTGTAAAACTACACAATTCAACCAAGTGAAAGAAATGATGTATACTCAACAAAACCTGTGTATGTGATCAAGGACTGATACAATAAAATAAGACCAATTTTATGGGAAAGAAATATATCACTGTATTAAATATATGAAAAGGAGAATACAACCACCACCTTGATGTTGTAAGGTCCCTTCCAACAGTTCCTTGCTTCCTACACACTTCTGCTCCATGTATTTTGAGACTGTAGATTTGAAAATCACTCACAATATCAACTTGGAAAAGTGGAACTAAAAGCCAACATACAAGCTCTAAAAACTCCAAGATACAAAACTCTAGAACTAGGTGTTTAAAAACTTTCCAACCAACTTTCCCCATGAGAAATCTTATCCTTTTATAAGATGAAAAGGATAGGGTGAGGAGGTTAGGATTATCCCATGAGAATAGGGATGTGACTTAGATCCAAAATGATCGAATTACACCTCACCCACAAATCTTATATTCTAGAAACATCGAGAAGATGCTCTTTTTCTTCGTAAACAAGATCGTCACACCCTTAAAAATAAGCAAACTGCAAAAATGTTGTAGGCCATTGTGATTTAACCTGCGATGATCCTAAATCATCACACCCTCAAAACTGAGCAAGGTGCGATGATCTACTTTTATAAGTTTTTTAAAAAGGAAAAGATAATCTTCATCTTTCTGGGAAAAAGTGTCTTCATTCTTCTTTAGGGATTCAGGCCATCGATCCTTTTAAAGACAAAATATAGGTGTACATCATTAACGGTCATAGGGGTGAGGAAAAAAAATGTGTATAAGTAAGACCCCAAAAGTATGAAGTTAGAACAACGTGATAGTTGAAATACTTTGTCGAGTGTGTGTAGGGAACAAGGACCACGTTGGTCGGAAACCTACCGACAAATAAGGAAATACAATACAATAATATATCATAATTGAGGTAGGAATTCCCATACTCAGAATGAAAATGAATCAAAGGATATATGTCAACATGGAAAGATCCATGTCATGTTGGAAAGGTCATGGCCACCAAACATACACTGTGGTTCCATGCCATTATGACTCAAATCTAAACATAGAAACCAAAAATACACTGTGAATCTATGTCTTAACGACTCAAATTTGAACATAGACACAAGACATACACTATGGATCTATGAAAAAGTACAATATGAATATAATCCAATGCAACCATAATATGTCTGAAAAAATGCAGGGTCTTCATCTCCACCACTCTATACAAACAAATCTAACCACACGAATACATGTGTTGAAGTAAAAAAAGGTACAAAACACTTGATTACCGATCATTGGTGTATATCATTAACAAGTGTGAAGGAAATCACCATTAATGCCAATGAATCCCAAGGTACACTAGTACAATCCAATGGGTGTGAATTTATGAGCTGAAGTATAACATTCGACGAAATCTCCCAATCATGGTTCAATATTGAAAACCCATTGTTGAAAGAGAGGAAACTTGCCATTGAGGCCACGCATGCTCTAGGGGAGCCTTTTGTTTTTCCTTTTTATGGAAAAGTTGGTCCTCCTTACATATCTACTTTGAGCCTTCCAAGTCTCACAATTGGATTACCGATATGGTTTTTTTCCATTCAGATAATTCCAATCGCATCAAGTTCTTCGATTGTAAGAACTTCCCCCCAAGAACATTAACCTCATGTTGATCCTTCACCTTCTTCACCAGGAATATCTTCTTCACCTTATTCACTTGCAAGGTATTCCTCCATTTCATATTATTAGTTGAGTGAAAGCTCTGAAGCTAGTAACGTAGTGGATAATAAGAAGAAGAAAAGGAAGACTAAGAAGAAGAAGAATAAGAAAGGGTTTAAATTTATAACCACTACCAGACATGTTGGAAGACAACCAGTTACTGATAATTGTGTTGGGAGTGTTGATGCTTCCAAGATAACCGAAACAAACTGTAAGCCCAAGTACCCTTGCAGGATTTGTAAGGGTAGCCATCTTCTTAAGTATTTCCCTAGTCTATCCAGGGTTATATAAGCATGGTATACATTCCCTCTCCATCCCATGTCATCAGCCTCTGGACAACATGTTGATAACCTCTCGTCAACTTGTCAGGATACCGTTGGGAAAAACAAAAGTAGAGTCAAGTTCCCATGTAGGTTATGCAGACAAAGTCATCAAAATCACATTTTCCCTTGTATATATTAAGCCTCAAAATTACTGCAATACATGACTGTTTCCTAGCCTCAACTTCCGGTTGCTTACCACAAGCCTTCTCTTAACCAACCTATAGTTGATGGAATGATCAATCTGGTCCCATCGTCGGTCAGTATGGCTGATCAGGTAGTGAATATGGTCACGTCCTTAGTTGAAACAATTGAAAAAGTGATCAATACGATACCATCCTCAGTCCATCACACTACATCGTTAGAGAGTGAAACCCAAGCGGTCAATCTGTTTCCATCCGTTGACCCCATTCTCCCCTTAGAGAATGAAACTCAAGTGGTCGATATGATTTTGTCATTGGTTGATCCTACTCTCTCGCTAGAGGGTAAACCCAATACTTCCCACGTTCTTCTCATTTATATAGAATCTACCTTGTTAGGGGACATTCCTCCTTCTCCCATGGAATCCCCTCCAAGTAATGAATATATCCCTTTTTATTGGGGTGCGCTAACTGGACCTCGGATTCCCAGTTCAAATTCCTTTCAATATTACAGTACAGGTTTGTGGTTGGGATGTTCCTCAGACATTGATAGAATAAGGTGTGTCCGATAGTATTTTTTCCTCTATTGCTTGGAAATCTTTGGGTTATCCTCAACTTGTGTCAGTTATGTAGAATCTGTTAGCTTTTAATAGAAGAACTAGTCAGCCTTTAGAGACCCTTCCACAGTTTCCTATAATTTTTGGAGGGAAAATTATCTTTATTGACGTCATGGTAGTCCAAGACCCCTTGGGAGATATTATGTTTATGCCATGAAAAGAGTGGACATGATATCTTTCAGGAAACCCAAACAAAGCAACCCAAACAAATTTTCTCTTTTAACACAAACTTTTCAAAAAAAAAGAAATGTACTTTCACTAAATAATTCTAAAGAAAAAACAATTCTTTGTAATTGAAACACACTCATAGCAAGAGATTAAATATTTCAAAAGAAAACACGCTAAAAAAAAGAAAAGAAGTCTAAAAATAGATTCAAATACTGTCAAGAAGACTTTAATCAGACACGGAAATTCACCTCAAAACCATATCTAAGATATGGGCAAGGAAAACCACCAAAATATAAATTTTCCACAATTATCGTAGGCTACAGTGTGACGATCCCGGATCGTTGCAGGCTAGAGAATAGTATAGTGCGACAATGTCATGATGTGTTTAAAGACAGGCTGCAACGAACACCTAAAAATGGAAAAATTAAAAAGAATGAAGGTTTTTTCAGTAAATTCAACAGTCAGTGAGTCATACTGGATCTCCCACTGACTTAGAAAATCAGAAACTAGGCAAACAAGAAAGGAATCTAGACTACTAGGAAAACAATCTATTCCCTAGTGGAGTTTCCAATTCTGTTACTGGACAAATTGGTAAGTGATGACACAAACTAATCTCCCTAACTTCAACAAGAAATTAGAAAAAAACATAGGAGAATACAAGCTTCTCCTTTGATTTCACTGTAATGTAAACTAGTTCAAAGAGGGATAAATGACATATCGTTTAAACATCGTTTGATATTATCTAGTGTTTTCCTTGCTCTATTTTTAAGTTTGTGGGATGTTAAACATGTTAAGAAGCATAAACCAACAAAGACATATATATTCCAATGAAACCTATGCATAAGATCAAGGAGTTATACAATCAAAATGGAGACACTTTTATAGGGAAGAAATGTATTACTACATTATATTGATGAAAGTGGAGAATACAACCTATGACTTGATGTTGCAAGGTCCCTTACAATGGCCCTTTTCCTCAACATACACATGTTTTCTCCAATGCTTTTGACGAATATTATTCAAAACCTAACTTGGAAATCTAAAGCAAAGCTATCACAACCACAATATTAAATAGAATTCTTCAGGCATAAGCCAACCTAGCCTTTCTGATGAGATATCTCTTCTTATATAGAGTGAACGAGAAGGGATTAAGGGGTTAGGATGATTTCACTAAATCAAAGAAGTGGGTGAGATCCAAACCAATCGGAGGCCACTTGATCCTTTCAAAGATTCCATTCTAGAACCTTTGAGAAATTATTATTTTTCCTTCATTTAAACATCGTCGCACCCTAAACATGAGCAACCTCCGACAATGTCGCATGCCACTGTGGTGCAAAATGCGATGATTGGGCATCATCACACCATTAACATTGGTAAGGTGTGACAATATCTCTTGATAGGGTTTTTCAATAAGGAAAAGGTAATTTCACCTCTCACGGAAAGTCTTATTTCTTCAATAGCCTTCAGGGAATAGGAAAATGATCTTTCTTATAACTGGCGATACACATATTATCAGTGGTCAATAGCGTGATGAAAATAATGTGTAACAACCATTATCCTAGGAAGGGAGATCAAATTAATAATAATAAATACCACAAATCTTGTTTTCCTTTTATTGGTTTTCAAGGAGTTATTTCCCTCTTGCCACAACCGAGAGGGATGTGGGTGGTATTTTTTGATCAAAATTTCATGGTATTGTGAGGATTTCCTATGTGGATGGACTATACCTCCCATTCATCACCTTCATATGGGTACAAATAGAAGATAAAGTTTATTTCTTCTTAGTTCCGTTAAGAAGCATCTGGGAGGACCTCTAAGTGACCATTATAACGATGTTCAATGGGGAAGGCAATTTGATAATGAAATATCTAAGCCTAAGGTATTTTATCATGTATATTAAGGCTAGGCACTATCTATTTTGGTATTTGAAGAACATTATAGTTGACAATATTGATCTATTTATATTCAATGCCATGAAGTACATCAAGTGGAAGTGCAATTTAAATGGGGAATCAGGTTGGTCCATTATGATGGACATTGTCATGGGCTAAATTAAATGAGGGATACAAAAGAACCAACTAACCTATATAGGTAAGCCATTGTGGCAAGTGTCTTTGAAGAGTAGTACACAAGGAAACTTGGGTATTAGTATCTCATTTTGAACATTGGAAAATTTGAAAAACCACTGACCAAATTTAATAATGCCTTCCAAATGTAGAGAAAACAATAAAATTGAAGAATTAGTTTCAACAAGTCTAGGAAAAAATGATAATAATTTTAAATGGAGAAGATATAGATGCTTATACTTATTTTTCAATGATTTTAGTTTAACTTTGTATATTTCACAAATTATGATTTTTGATTAATTTGATGTTTTATTATATCTAAAAATAAATTATCCATTAATATATTAAAATTCAAAATTAAGTAAATAATATTCAAAGTTATTCATCTATGACCCATGATTCTCCCATGTAGCCTAAATAGACCACTTAGAACTCATTATAAATAAGTTTTAATTTGTTTTATAAAAAGGTATCTTTATTTACATAGACATTTTTTTCAAAACTACATCGCATTTATACACTATATAAAATTAATAAAATTCAATAAACATATGTGTGTCTTGTTGGTTTATAAGATATTATTTCAATTACAAATAATTGATTTAATAATTGAAATTAAAAAAATGTTAATATGGATGGGGAAATCAAATGTCATATTGGAGCAAAAATTTCAAAGACATCCATATATGACACATCTACATTGAGCCTAATTAGTGCACTTAACCCTCATTATCAATTAAATGTTCTATGTTTTATTAACAAAAGCATTATTTTACATGGAGTTTTATTTCAAAAACTA
The DNA here is from genome assembly GCA_900067695.1 of Picea abies. NCBI lineage: Eukaryota > Viridiplantae > Streptophyta > Pinopsida > Pinales > Pinaceae > Picea > Picea abies. The sequence goes on along the minus strand of CBVK0100500172.1, from coordinate 17,430 downwards.
GAATGTCACGATAATGTTTACTAATGTGTTGTCGGTTTGCGATTAGGGTTTGCGCACTCACCGCCGCTACAAACTGAGGCCAAACTATGTCTGCCCCGCAGGGGCCCCTGTACCACAGGGAGGAGGGGCCGATCGGCATCTCCTACAGTCACGTCGTTGCAAATGAAATCAATGGAGCCGGAATCAAGCGCCCCACCTTCGAAACACCCCCAGATCTGAGGGCCCAGCTAATGGATGAAAGAACTCTTCAGGACAAGAACATAGACGTTGACCCGGCCAAGGAGAAGAACTCTGCAAAAGCCTTAGCCCCGTGGATGCCCAGAAAATGCATTCCGCAGGCACCACAAGCCCCCAAATATGTGGTCAGCTCACCGCATATAGAGGAGAAGAAACAATACATGAAAGACAATGCCCTGGTGGGAAAATTCTTAGGGCTTTGGCCCTCTGAGCGTGACCTAATTAAGTGGATACAATATTGGTGGAATCCGAAAGGCCATTATGATCTCCAGCTCGGCTCAAAGGGATTTTTTACAGTCATCTTCCACAACCTTGCAGATCGCAACCGGGTCTTTGATGGAGGACCATATTTCTACAACTCAGCGGGTCTATTCCTGCGATTCTGGATAGAAAAGTTCAACCCCGAAAAGGAAGACTTCGCCCATGCACTGGTATGGATCAGGTTATACTCTCTCCTTCAGGAATTTTGGCTGGAAGAGGTCCTCGCAGGAATAGGCAATAGCATAGTTATTTATGTTAAATCCTCTGAAGCTACAAAACAATGGCGCTATACTTCTTATGAAAGAATATGCGTCTACATGAACATTGCCAAGCCGCTCCCAGGATCCATTACCCTGGAATATCACGATGAAGATTGGTCCCAGACCATAGATTATGAACAAATTCCATTTCGCTGTCGGAAATGCCACAAACATGGCCACCTCTTCAGAGATTGTCCTCTCAACGCGATCCATAAGGATGCTACATCAACAGGCGGCAAGGACCAGGATGGATTCATACAGCCAGCGGGTAGGAAACGGCAAGGTGGATGCAAGCAGCTCCCCCAGGTAAGAAAAGACCCTTCCACTAGCAATAAATTTGAAATTCTGCAAGATCAACCCGAATGCCCAACACCTTCTACAAATGCAGCCACCTCAACAAACCCTGATCATCCCCAGATCGGGCACCATGGCCCTGCACAACCCCCAAAAACTATGGAAATGACACCCATCCCTACAGGCTCGGCACAAGAAACACCAGATTAGTAGGGAATAGAGGATGGAGACGAGGATATGGAGATAGAGGAACCTGATCTTGCAGGAGTGGATCTAGAACATCTGGAACACGCTTACCGGCACCAGAAACTATACACCATTCCTCGGGATCAGCTGAGGAAGATACACAAGGTCTTTCTCAATTCTTCTGCAGGATCTTCAGCCCGGGCAAATAAAGCATTAGGAATTCAAGGCAGCCAGGCAAAAACCCCAAGCAAGAGCCAAAAAGATGAAAAGAAATGGGGCAGGAAATCCACCAATAAGATTATACAGGAAATAGGAAACTATATGGTAAATTCTGGTCAGGTCCACCTGATTTCAGACAGCTTTCCTCCTCTCTCCACACCCTCGTCCTCATGAAGATCATCTCATGGAACATTCGGGGACTTAATGGACGTAGCAAGCAAAAATTGCTACGAGACATGACTATAGCAGAAACCCCGGACATTGTGTTGCTGCAAGAAACAAAATGCACCTCAGAAGACCTCACTCGGCTACTTCCCTACTGTTGGAAACTAGGGAAAGCAGTCTCGATAGATGCAACGGGAACAACTGGAGGAGTAGCCATCCTCTGGAATCCCAATATAGTGTTACTGGAAAACTTCTTCACTACAAGATGGTCTATTACAACAGAATATAGGCTCATCGGATCCAATAAGCCCGGACATGTAACAAGATTATATGGGCCGCCCAACCCAAGAGACAAACAAGCGTTTCTCAGAAGCCTTGAACATCTCTCCAACTTATTGCAACAAGATAAGTGGATTCTCGGTGGGGATTTCAATATCATCCGCAGCCTGGAGGAGAAAAAAGGAGGATCCCGCAAATTAGACCAAGACTCCTACAGCTTCAACAATCTAATAGAAGATCTTCATCTATTCGACCTGGAAACTAGCAATGGTACACATACCTGGACAAATAGGCGAACTGGAGCACACCAAATCGCATGCAAGCTGGATCGCTTTCTTATATCGGAATCTCTAATGCTGGATGGAATGGCAATGGAAGCTACTATATTAAACCACCTAGGATCAGATCACTGGCCCATACAATTATGGATGGACATCTCAGCCACCCCCAGGAAAAAACCTTTCCATTTTGAACAGTTTTGGCTAGATCATCTCGATTTCCAAGCAAAAATCCATGACTGGTGGCAGCAGGCCGCAATCCCTCAAGGCTCTAAAATGTTTCGTTTCCAGCAGAGACTTAAGAATCTTAAGCAAATTCTTAAACTCTGGAACCAACAAACATTTGGGAACATTTTCAAATCCCAACATCAGATCTCAAGGAAAATGACTGAGATACAACACCTAATCAGGGAACAGGGAATGACAGAGGAGTTGAAAGCACAAGAACTCAAGGTTTCCCAACAGCTTGAAGAACGAAATAAACAGGAAGAAATACTTTCGAAACAGAAATCGCGCATACAGTGGCTCAAAGCAGGGGAGCGTAACACCAAATTATTCCATCGCACAGTCATCTAGCGAAGGCATGCCAACAAAATCATGCATCTCATCTCTGAGGTAGGGGAAACCCTCCACTCTCATACTGATCTGGAAACCAACTTGGTGGATTATTTTCAGCATCTACTCACCGAGCCCACCCAAGATAGACAAGCAGCAATCAACAGGATTACAAGGCATGTACCTGCGCTGGTAACGCAGGAGCAAAACGTTGCCCTCCTAAGGCCCTTCACCATCGAGGAGGTCGACCAAGCGATGCAGGAAACCCCCAAATGCAAAGCTCCAGGACCAGACGGATTTACAAGTGACTTTTTCCACCACTGTTGGCCAATGATCAGAACTGAAGTTTGGGAGATCTTGGAAGACTCAAGAGTCACAGGGAAAATCCTAAAGTCTTTCAATGCCACTTTTCTCACCTTAGTCCCCAAAGAGGGACAGGTACAGCATGCCAGTCAATTCCGCCCTATTTCCCTCTGCAATGTAATCTACAAACTTTTAACCAAGGTAATCGCTCAGAGACTTAAGCTGATCCTACCCACAATCATCTCCCCAGAATAGTCAGGTTATGTAGAAGGCAGGCAGATCTTGGACAGCATCATCTTGGCCCATGAAGTCATCCATTCCTTGCAAAAAACCAAAACCCCTGGTATGCTTCTCAAACTGGACCTCTCTAAGGCCTTTGACAAATTAAGCTGGGATTACATAAGGGCAATGCTTTTAGCTTTTGGCTTTCACCAAACCTAGGTAGACTGAATCATGAATTTAACCTCCTCGTCTTTCTTCTCCCTTCTTGTAAATGTAGTGCCCTCGAAGCCCTTCTCACCTTCCCAAGGAATCAGACAGGGAGATCCCCTTTCTCCTTTCCTCTTCGTTATCATGGCTGAAGGACTAAGTCGCTCCATACATGCGGCCCTGGATAAAAACCTCCTGACGGGCCTACCCTTACATGACATCTCTCCCCCTATTTCGCATAGCCAATTCGTGGATGACATGCTTCTAATGGGCAGCCCCACTATGCATGAGGCCCTCTTTATTCAGGAGATTCTCCAAACCTTCTCTGAAGCCTCAGGACTAGACTGCAACAAAGAAAAATCCCAGATCTTCTTCTTTAACATGCCCCCTTTAATCCAGCGCCATATATCTGAAATCCTAGGCTTCAACAGGAGCTCCCTTCCGTCCAAGTAACTAGGCCTACCTCTAATCCATAATGGTCTCCGGAATGCCTCCTGGGAACACCTTCTCTCGTCTTTCTCCAAATGACTCTCCTCTTGGACTTTCCGAGCCCTGAATCTCCCCAGTCGTCTTGTCCTGCTTAAAGCTGTCCTTCAAGCGCTCCTGATCTATGCCTTCTCTGTGCTAGCCGCTCCGAAATTCGTCCTTAACTCCATCAAAGGCCTGCAATGAAATTTCATCTGGCAAGGCCTTAACAAAGAGAAAAAAATCACACTGGTAAGCTGGGATAATCTTTTCCAAACCAAACGACAAGGAGGATTGGGCTTGAGGGATCCCTCTCTTATGAATAAGGTTCTGAGCGCCAAAATTTGGTGGCGCTGGCTAAAGAACCCTGGCGATTTATGGGCTAAGCTCTGGAGGAAAAAATACGCCCCCAACACAACTGAAAAAGACCTCATCAGATGGAATGGCAATAATCAGGGCTCTCTGATATGGACAGCAGCTAAGCAGAACAGACTGCTAGTCACTCAGCACGCCTTTTGGGAAATAGGAAATGGGAAGACAACTCCTTTCTCGCAAGATTCCTGTCACCAATGGCCAGCCCTGAACACGGAAGAGTGGGCACATGATATCTACCCTCGTGCCACACAGGCCAGTATGACAACTGTTGCAGATTACTGGCAGGACAACTCTCGGGAGGACACCTGGCGAAGATGGCATCTGGATAAGGAGCGCCTCAACTTGGAGGCACAGATCGACCTAGCACCCCTACAAGAGGAGCTCACCAAATGGAGAATACCCATAATTGCTGGGAATGACATCCTCTGATGGGGCTACAAACCACAGGGTTGCTTTAGCATGAGGGAGGCCTACCTGCTCAAAGCTCAGTCAAGGCCCCCACCGGATTCAGACGTCTGGGCTAAAATATGGGACCTTAAACACTGGCCGAAAGTCACGCTCTTCTTATTGCTCGTTTCGCACTCAAGTATCCTGACTTGGGATAACCTCCTGAAGAGAGGCTTCGTGGGACCCTCCCTTTGCATTCTCTATGGAGAGGCAGAGGAAACTTTAAATCATCTCCTTAATACCTGCACCTACACAGCCCAAATATGGGATCAGGCAGCACTTATCATGCGCACCTCCGACCGCTGCAGAGACAGCATACTAGAAACCATTGCGAACTGGCGTGATCAGGCTTTCCACTCTCCCCTCCTCAACCGTATTTGGCAACTCTTACCTGACTTTCTTCTATGGCAAACTTGGAAGGAGAGAAATTGGCGAATCTTCCAAGGCACCTCTCTTCCATGGCAAGATTGTTGGCGACAATGCCACCGTAATGTGCTGGAAACCCTCATTCTCCGAAACTGGACCGACGCGGACCTAACCTGCCCCCCTTATGAGCTCTCTATTCTCAAATCCTGGTCACCTCTCCCCACCCCTCCATATTGTCCTACCCCCTCTCCTTCTTCTTCCCCCTTGTGTAGCCCCTCCCTGTGGTCTCCTCACCCTGAGAATTTTGTCAAGCTGAACTTCGATGGAGCTTCTAAAGGAAACCCTGGAGCAGTGGGCTATGGGGCTGTCTTACACAATAATTATGGCTGCATCCTTCACATCATAGCTGGGCCCCTGGGACACTCCACGAACAAATTTGCAGAGATTTGGGGACTCATCAAGGGGCTGCAACTCGCCATCAAGAATCACCACACTAAACTGATAGCAGAAGGAGACTCGCAAGTCATTCTTAGCCTGCTACGTCGAATCTTACAGGGAGAAAACCGGATAGAATCTCGCCTAGTTGGAGATTGTCGCATGGACTACAAACTATAGCAGACCTAATGCACCCGAACCTGGTTATCCTTCCTTCACACGTCAGAAGGAAAGCAAACCAAGTTGCTGATGATTTAGCCAATCTGGGAGTCAACTGGAATGGACCAGACCTCCACTGTAATGCAACTCAGGATCCAAATCACCCCATCCTCCTGCAATGCATACACAAAGCTGGATCGACAGATTCTCCCCTGGATGGGGTGTCAGAGCAGTCAATGGGGCGAGGTTTGCACGAGCCCAAAGGGCGGTGTGGCATGGGGCCACGTGATGGGCTCATGGTGCAGCCCATCGACGTACCCAATGTTTAATGGCAAGATTAATTCGATGGCAGGGTGCATTTACGCATCAGACCGCTCCTCCCCACCGTTTATTTCAATGGCTATGCTCGTTTTCCTCGATATTCACCTCTGCGCGCAGGTAGCAGAGCTCTCTCCTATGCAGCAAAGTTCACCCCCAGAGCCCTGTCGCTGGCCGCACCTGGTCCGCTCACCTCACCCAGTGTCTCTCTTACTCCTGATTTGCTGCGACACTCTCGCCATGCCTCGCTATCATCCCAGGGGAAAACCAAAGCGAGGCTCCTCTTGGAAGCCTCGGCGACCTCTGGTAACTTCCTCCGATTCAACCTCAAGTGATTCCTCTCCTCCACGACATGCCACGACCAACCCTGTTTCATTGTGAGCTTCCGTCCAGCTCTTTGCCTCCAGGAGAACCACAGGACTTTTGGAGCGATCATCCTTCTCCTCAAACAGCACCCAGGCGGGCAGGTTCATGCTACCCGGAGAACATTGACAGAATCCAGTTTGCAGAGAGCCTGGCCGTCCTACAAGACTTGGTTTTCGAACTTTGACGAGAGGTCGCGGATCTGCAGTATCGGTTCCAAGCTACGGTGGGGAAGGTGGCCATCTTCATGCACATCATCTCGTCCATGCATGAGGCCCCGTTCTCCGCCCCGGAAGACACCCGTCCCACAGAGCATCCCGAGAACCCAACAGAAGCGGCACAACCCAGCACCCAGCCTTCAGAAGCAGCAGGAGAGCATCAGAAGCAGAGCAGGAATGACAACAAGGACCTCGCAAGCACACACGAGGCTGCCGAACAATGGGACTATGGCATCACTTACATCGAGGAAGAACCTTGCTCAGGCGACTTCCTTGCCACCTGGCCTACCTACAAGCCAACTATCTAATCATAATGTATGTCTGTTTACTTAGCTACTAGACATGATAGGATAAATAATGCTCTTTTTTTGTCAAGTTTAGACTTATATTCTCAAGGAACCGGCAGGACTAGTTGGACTGGTTTCCCCATGATGGGGCAGTCCAGCAACTGTAGCCCGGCCCTAGCTGTATTTTGGACCAATGTTTCAGACTTTGGAAGGATCTTAATATAATTTTTACCCCTTACTTACAAAAAAAACAAAACTAGAATGTCACATTTTTTATATACTTGTAATAATGCATATTATAGGAAAATAAAAGTCAATAAATGCCTATGTGGTTTATTGACTAATATGATCTTATTGAAGTTACAAATATTTTATTTGAGAATACATCTTTACAATAAGTTTTGGATTGATAAATCAAATACCTTACAATTTTGAATTCATTCATATATAACCCATCCCATTAGCTTAAATAGTCCGCTTAACTCTCATTATCAAGAAATTCTAGGATATTTTCTTAAAAGAATTGCATTGTTGTTTATAGAGTTTTTTTTCAAAAATTATATTTTTGCAATTATACACTCATATTAATGTATATAATAAGTAAAAGTCAATAAAATAACTCCAATACTATGCATTTTTTCTCTTATATGAGATGATTTCAATTTATTTAAAAATTTAAATTTACAAAAATTTGTAGACAATAAAATCAAATGCCTTATAGCTCAAAAAGTTCAATTAGACATATTAATTAATCTATGACAATTCTACAAAGAGCCTGAATAGTTCACCTAACACTCATTATAAATTAATTATATGTTTTTTTTAAAGAAATGCAACTTTGTTTACAATGGACCTTTATTTCAGAAATTACATATCACATTTATACCCTCATATTAATGCATATTAAAGGAAATTAAAAGTCATAAAGTGAATTTTTTCCTTGTTGGTTTCTAATATGGTATGATTGCATTTACAAATTTTAGTTGATTTAAGTAGACAAATTTACAATAAGTTATGGATTGAGAAATCGAATATCTTATAGCTCAAAAAGTTCAAACTCTCTGACCTATTAATCATATATTATAAGCAATTAAAATTCATTGACTTTGTTCCTTGTTAGTTTCTAATATTATATGTTTGCAATTACAAATTTTAGTTGATTTAAGTATACAAATTTATAGTAAGTTATGAATTGGGAAATCAAATTTCTTTTACATCAAAAAGTACACATGCATTCAACAATAACCCATCTCTTGTTAGCTTGAATAGTCCATTTAACATTCATTATCAAGTATATTATTCTAATTTTTTTGGGTAGAAAATGCATATGTTAATGGAGGATATGTTAATGTAAGAGAAAGGGTTAATGGAGGCTATGTTAAAATTTTGTTAGTTGATGTCACTCAACCACATTTCATTGATGAATATGTTCATGAAGGGGACATACATCCATGGAAGATCATGGATTTGAGGCACAACGCAGGTAAATGAAAATATAGAAGCATGTGTTTATTGATATTATGATAAATATATTTTTAAGTGCTATTTATATTATATTGAATATTTTATTTTCATCAAATAATATGTTTCTTTAATTTGGTGTATAGGTGCAAATGTTTCTTATGCATTTTATATAGGAGACAAGGTATATCTTCTACAACGTGGAGTGAAGTTTGGTGAGGGAACCATATTCAATAAATATCTTGGTCACAAGGTTCATGTAAGGATGGTAAAGAAATGATGCATAGTGGTTAAAATTGAGAAGGTGTTAAAACATGATGCTTCTCTACCACATCCAACAGGGTTTTATCATACACTAGGGGGTCCATTATAATCTTATGAGATTTGATTAGAATAATATTTGGTACTGCATTGTCATAATCACCCCATAAATATTCCACAAGTTAGGGTTACATTCATATGTAAAAGGGTTTATCTTACACATGGATGCATGGGAACAAGCATGTGCTTGCTAAAGGAATGATAGTTAATTTCCATGAGGAAGACATGGTTGACGGTGAAACACTAGGTGAAATGGAGTTCGGTGTTTGTGTGGAAGAGATACATTAAAATTGTGAAAGATATAGGATTGGGAAAATTTCTATACACTGTTTGGTTAGATGGCCAATAAATAAGTTGGTCGGAAACAAAGATGAGATGTTAAGGGTTAAGGAGAACTTCCAAGTGCCACACAAGGAAATGATGATATGGAATGTGATAGAGGAAACAAGTCCCTTAACCAAATGGGATGGGAATCCTTATAATAAAAAAGAGATAGACACAAATGATATGCATGTAACGAGGCCATATAAAAAGATTAAACAATTTATGGCTACACAAAAGTTGTAAGATGTCAAACAAAGATAGATAAAGAAAAATAAATTTGAATTTTGGCAGCAGATGAATGTTGTAAACAATATTGTCTTCAACATGTGGATAGAAAGTCCATTGTAGTTGCTAGAAGGGGTATGGAACACATAAATAAAAATGGTATTAGGGAATTTGTCTTGAATTCACTCCTTTCAAATACAGTCATGCTAGAAATCCATGACCATGGACTACCTCCTATTGTTAGAAAAGTAAAGGACATGATATTTAATGGTAAAATTATTTTTAAGAAAACATGGTACAAGATACATAACATTCCTCAAAGAACATTCTATTCCCACCAACCTTATTTCCAGCATGGACACATCAAAGACATTCATGGTAACACCAACAAATGTAAATCACAAGAACATATTGTGGTGGCCATAGAAATATTACACAAAATTGTAATGGAGAATTCAGATTATTCACTTAAGAAGATGGAAGGTCTTGTCCTTTAAGATTGTTTCCTTCTACTTACACACAATCTTCTTTGTTAAATGAGATAATTGAGGCCCTTCAAAATCTCAATTAACCATCAATATCACAACCAAGAATGAGAAAGATTTGGAATACTCATTTTTTATATGTGGCATTCTCAAAGAATACAAACTTTAGTAAATGTAGTGATTGTATCATGCTAAAAGAACAAATGAAATAAGAAACTACAAACGAGTTGGAAGAAAAGGCATGAGGTAAATTGAAAAATCATAACAAGACTGTTATGTCTGGAAGGTATTGCTACTATGGATAAAAAACTATGTCAGAGAGGTATCCAAAGGAGTACTTGATAATTATCCATGATAAAATGGACAAAACAAAGACTTCAATCCCAAGGATATGTGTCAAATCAAAATCAGTTGCAGAAATAAACTTGGGATTGTCATTGACAGGTATTCTAACACATGGGCATAAGACAAGAGGTTTTGGTCATTTCTCTCTAACATTTGTACATATGGGATCACAGTTTACCATTACATCCCTTACAAACTGTTTGAGGGACCTTGAAGCCCAAACATTCATATCTATGGTGATTTTCTTAATGAGAATAGACGTTATGGAAACCCACTCCCAAATGCATTACTAGAAAATTGTATTTACTCAAAATGTAGAGAGTACAAGGATGATTTTCTATCTCATGGAAGATCAAAAAGTCAGGATGTTGATTTTAAACCTCTTCCTCCACATTTGTTGTTACAGTTGGACAATGCAGTGACTGATAATAAAATCATTATCTTTTCATGTTTCTATCACTTTTAACTGCACTTGGTGTCTTCCCCACTATTGAGGTTGGGTTCTTACTTGTGGGACACACTCATGAAGACATAGATGGAACCTAAGGAAGAATGTCTTCCAAATCGAAAAGAAAATACATATATTCATTACCTTAAATGATGGATACATATTGCACGATTGAAGACAAATGAGTGTTTCCACCTTCACTAATTGACAAGGTGTATGAATTCAAAAGTTTCCTTAATGGATACATCAAGGAGGGAAAAATGCACTAGTTAGACATCTTGATGTCCAGTATTTCCAATTTATTGTACTCAATGATGTTCCAATACTAAGGTACAAAGAATCTATCAAATATAGTGAGTGGTCAGAACCGATTAAGTTGTGGAATATAGATGACGAAGGTCAACCTAAAATTCCCATAGGGAATCCATCTTTCTTAGGTCCCAAAGAGAATGATGCCTATTTAAAATAAATAAAGGAAGGAATATCATCATACATAAAAATGTGGAAAGACACTATTGGGAATGATGATTTTCCAATTGTTACAGAGGAATGGAAAAACAAAGTAGAGTATTGGGAAAAAGTTATTGATACATTAGATGAAATATATAATGATCATATAATAATGGAAGGAAGTGATTCATCTTATAAATATTTTTGGCCCAAGACAAGGAAAATTTACTCCATGCAATATCAAGTATTATGGATGTGGATTTTGATAATGTGACAAATGAACCAGTATATGTTGGACCTAGGTCAAAAAGCCAAAGCCAACATTCAATCCCATGATTTAGGTTGAGAAAGGAAATATGTTTGTAGTTAGATCAGGAAATGAGAATGAAGAGGAGATGATTTGGATGGAAAAATCCACCTAGAATATATTCCAAGAAAATAAAAGTGAGACTCTTCATGTAAAGGTTGATTGGTGGAAGTCTAGTTCAGGTAAATACTCGAGAAACATATTCAAACAATATTGGGTACCAAATCTTGATGACACAGAACAGGGATATATTCCAATTAATACCATAGTTTGGGCATGGATGCCAAAGAAAGAACAATGCAGGAAGACAAAGATAAATAAATGTGGTGTAGAATTTATACTTCATTTACTGGAGAGAATACCATAAGATCATGTGAAGACAATTCATGAATGTAATCTTGTCCTTTGAAGGATCTATTAATAATACATAAATATACAATTTTCAAAGTTTTTTTCTTTTTTTTTTTACAGAAACTGGGTAAATATATATATTAAAAATCCGCGAAAAAACGTAGGCAGAGAGTGTAGTTTTGGTTACAAAATTTTCAAAAATCAAAATGCTCCTGCCTGAATTCTCCAATAAGGAAATGGAGATCATGGGTGGCACTAACTAGAACAGTAAATCTTGTTTGTGTATAGATGGTAAAAACCATGTAGAAAGTGCCTAATAACAACATGAAAAAATGCTACATAGATTTACATTCTATTATGGTTTGGTGCGGTGGAGATTGCCTCTGTTGGAGGCTGTAGGTTGAGGTCTAGTTAAGCGTGCGGTCCTAGAGAGGATTCCTCATCTGATATGTAGGTGTTCGTGGAGGGAGTGGGTAACGTTGGCCCGATCATGAATTTGAGCGCCATTATCTGTTATCTGAGCACTTCACACTCGTCCCTATTTCATTGTTGCTTGCTCCTATGCTAGATGGTAATTTCTGTGATCAAGAGAACCTAGGCAGAGAGATCCCTAAGATGTAATTAAAAGAGTCTAGACAGTGCTTACCAGCTCTTCATGCTCCTCCGCTAGAACTGTTCTTCGTGGTTGCCTGTTCATCTTGGTTGAATTCCCTGCTTTCCCCAATTGAAGAAACCAGATACCAGTGAGCTTACGAGGAGTAGTCTCAGCTATGTTCCTCATAGGAATTATATTTCCAAGCAAGTGGACCACTCCTGCTATGATATGTTCCCTCCTCTTCATTTGATTCAAGGAACATAACCATTTTCCTAGGATTTGCCGCAAATTCGAGCCATGATTGATTCTAATGTTGGGATCCTTCACCTCACCTAAAATTAATGCCCTGTGATGCATGAAGCATCCACAACACATCAAGTGAGCCAGCGCATCGAGCAGAAAAGACAACTGGACAATGCCTATACAAATTTTGAAATGATTTGGAAATTGTTGCGTCGTTCTTTAATGAAGGCATTCATAAAGAAGCGCATTTGTATTGTAAAGGGGACCTTGAGCCTTTACGCTCTCGTCCTTAGTAGATAGGAATACATTTAATAGATTTAATGTTGTTAGATAGGAATTGATTGTAGATTTGATAGTTGTAGAATTCGAGAGGGAAAACGGATATAGACACCCTCCTTTGTACATGGTAACATTAGGATGGAAATCATTCACAAGGAGAAGGAGTGAGCAAAGAACTTGTGGAGAACACCCATGTACAGATTGAATTAATAGAAGAGAGCTTTTTATTCAGTTTCATGTCCGGTGTTGTTTCTCTGTGTGTGTTGGTTATTGTGCTCATGAATGTTTGTTTCCTTTGTATGCATTTGCTTTGAATATGCTGTGCATGTGATTTCAGAGGTTTAAAACCTGAAGTATAAGAGAGAAGAGAATGAGTTTCAATTGTTTCTCTGTCTGAGCCTAGAGGTTCCTGCATAGAGTGTAGTTGAAATTCATCTGCATAGAGTGTGTTGATGAGGCTAGATAGTTAAACTCTTATTCTCATCTGCCCAGAAGTTGAATTGGATTATTAGAGTCGTGCAGGAGAAGTGCAGGCCGAATTTGAAGTCTCAGCAGCTAGTCTGGGCAAAGGAAGGTATAGACTACTGTTGCAGGAAGAGCACAGAGTCTGGAAGAATTCAACACTTTGAGGGCTGTTGGAAGACGAGCACAAAAAGCATGTGAAAAGTCTCTGAGGGAGTCGGAGTTGACAAAGCTCAGGAGGGATAGTTCCTTCGTGCATACTGCGGGAACAGACCCAGGTGAAAGTTCGAACGGGACGGAGCTCTGGAGCAGAGAAATCTCCAAGGAGGAGAACCAATGGCCAGGATTCGCAGGATAGGTTTGTGAAGTCCTGCTGACCGTTAGATCGGGTAAAAGTTGCGTGGGAGTTAGTCCTTAGGCACATGGAAGAGAACCGGGGCCATCGGGATTCGGTCTTCGGCATTTGTGGAGGTAAGAGTTTTACACTCCTCGAAATCGCGATTATCGATTTCCCGATTTAATGGGAGCCATTGATCGTTAGAGCGACAGGTGGCGCGAGATCCCGGAGAGTTGGGGTTCGGCACTTCGCAACTCTCGGCGTCGAAAGAATCACGAAGAATTCATGAAACACTGAGTTGCGATGGGTCCCACGGCGAGAGTGTGTGGCATTGACAGGTGGCATCGCATATCGGGGTTCGGGACTTGGAAGGTCCTGTGAATGGTGTAACAGGGATCGCGAACTCCCAATCGACGATTTCCCAATTTCCACAAGTGTGTGGGCTCCAAGCGTCAGCAGCGAGGACAGGTGTCATCAGTGAATGGGCACATCGGGGTTCGGGGTTGAAGATTCCAACTCGTTGACATCGCGAGTAGCAATTTCCCAGTAGGGAAATACCTGACAAAACAGAAGCGTTGATTGTTGAACCATCGGGGTTCAGGGTTTTGAGTAGCATGAGAACGTGCCCACAAGTTTCATGATATCGCGAACCCGATTTCCCAAGAAAATTGTCGGGAGATCAATAGAGTACCCTATGGGTGACTAAAAGTCCTGATACGGGATCTAAGGGGCATTGTAGCTCTTCGGGCCTGAGTCGAAGAAGGTCCTGGTGGAGGTGGTTGGACTGTGAGGGTCACGACCTGTGTCAGAGTGGTATCAGAGCCGGAAATCTTGTCTGTATATTTTAGGCGAGAGGAGTGAAGGAGAAAAGGAAATCACTCTAATACACACAACCTGCGTCAGAGTGGTATCATAGCGGGTATATCTTTGCTTTATGTAGTAGAGAAGGAGAAGAATACACCATGCCACTGAGAAAAGAAAGGAAGTCACCTGATCGAGAAGACAGGGATGCGTGAAGAAGGGGTAGGTCAGCAGGAAACCCAGAAATAGAGCGCCAGATGAGAGATCTCCGAGCAAGGCTTGAGGAGATGGAGACAGCACAGAGACGCAGAGTCGGCGCTGGAGAGTTCAGTGATTCCAAGGTATAAGAGGACATTGGACATGATGAAGGAGAGGTCACAGTAGAGGATGCATCAACTGAGCGATTGATCAAAGCTATCGCCAGGATGAGTTCCAAGACCAAGATGGACATTCCCGTCTATGAGGGGAATCTGGATGCAGAAGAGTTGTTGGATTGGATCCGAGCTCTTGACACCTACTTCGATTACGGGGATATCGAAGAGGATAAGAAGGTAAGGCATGCTGTTACTAAATTGAAAGGACATGCATCCTTATGGTGGGACGAGTTACAGGTGGATAGGCGTTGCAAAGGAAAACAAAATATTAAAAGCTGGGACAGGATGATCGCGAAGATGAAAACAAAATTCATCCCAAGAGATTATCATACCACTCTGTTCAGGTGAATGCAGAAACTGAGAAAGAAGATGATGACAGTGAAGGAGTACACCGAAGAGTTTTATAGGCTCAATATCAGAGCAGGTCATTGGGAGAGCGATGATGAAAAGGTGGCGAGATACCTGAATGGGTTGAGATATGACATTCAGGATGATTTAAGCATGGTAACCATCAGAACAGTTGAGGATTCTTACCAGATAGCTCTGAAAGCCAAGGAGAAGCTGAGCCACAAACAAGGTCAGCGAGGGAGAGGCATAAGTCATCCCAGAGGCAAGGCAGTTGCCCAGAAGAAATACCAGAAGCCCAAGGAGGAATGGCAGAAACCTCAGGGCATAGTTGAAAGAGGTGGAACCTCACAGCGAGGACCACATGCTGAACAGAGGGCACAACATATAGAGCAAGGAGGTGGTTATGCTAACGCCAACACTTTTCCCCGTACCAGAGGTAGGGGAAGTAGCAGAGGAGGAATCATCACATGTTTTACATGTGGGAAAGATGGACATAAAGCTGTTGATTTTCCAGACAGGAAAATGGACAGAGGAGAAGCTCACATCACTGAAGTGCAAAGGCGTGATGTCGAGAATGAAGATGCAGATAGCGGAAGATCGCTTGGGATGCATAAAGTTCTCTTAACACCCGAGAAGGAGGTGGAGAATACAGCCCAGAGGAGCCGACTGTTCAGGACCGCTTGCGCAGCCAGGGACAGAAAATGCAAGGTCATCGTGGACATCGGAAGTACCGATAATCTTGTTTCGACCGAGATGGTGGAGAAACTCAGGCTGGAGAAAATAGATCACCCAAGTCCATACAAAGTGTCATGGCTACAGAAGGGACATCGGGTGAGTGTTAAAAAACAATGCTTGGTTGAATTCAAAATAGGTGGGTATAATGATAAAATTCTATGTGATGTTATTCCCATGGATGTGTGTCATGTATTTCTAGGTAGACCATGGAAATATGATAGAAATGTTATTCATGATGGGAGGATGAACACATACACTTTAGAGAAGGATGGGATAACACACATGTTGCTTCTGATAAAGGATAAAGAAGTGAAAATGGAAGTAAGCAATATGATACTTCTCATGAGTGGGAAGGAGCTTCTCACAGAGATGGAGAAGAAGGAGGATCCACAATTCTTTGTGGTCAGGAAACCGAGAATTGTCCTGAATAACACGTGAGTGGATGACTTGCCAGACGAGATTCAAGAACTGCTAGGAGAGTTCGTTGATATCATTGTGGACGAATTACCTCATTCGTTGCCACTGATGAGGAGTGTGAGTCACCATATTGACCACATACCGGGGGAAAGCTTGTCGAACAAAGCTACGTACAGGCTGATGCCTTAGGAGAATGAGGATGTCAAAAGGCAGGTATAGGATCTGTTGGATAAAGGACTGGTCAGGGAGAGTATGAGTTTGTGTGTTGTTCCAACATTACTAAGTCCGAAGAAGGATGGAGACTGGAGAATGTGTACAGACTCCAGAGCGATAAACAAAATCACCATCAGGTATAGATTTCCACTGCCAAGAATGGATGATCTAATGGATTTCCTGAGTGGGGCAAATTATTTTTCAAAGATTGATCTAAAGAGCGGATATCACCAGATTCGCATGAGAGAGGGTGATGAATGGAATACAACATTCAAGACAAACGAAGGTTTGTACGAATGGTTGGTCATGCCATTTTTTTTGACAAACACGCCAAGCACATTCATGAGGCTGATGAATGAAGTCTTGAGGGAATTCATCGAAAAATTTGTAGTCGTATATTTAGACAACATACTAATCTTCAGTAAGACCGAGGATGAACATTTGAGACATTTGGCCATTGTGATGAGAATATTGCAGCAAGAGAAGCTGTTGATCAACATGAAGAAGTGTCCCTTCATGAAGACATAACTCATTTATTTGGGTTTTGTGATTTTGGCGAATGAGTTGAAGATGGATCCTGAAAAGGTGGAAGTGATTAAATATTGGCCATCACCAAGAAATGTTTTCGAGGTGAGAAGTTTCCATGGTTTGGCTAGTTTCTATAGAAAATGCATTCGGAATTTTAGTGGAATTAGCGCAGAAATGATGGACACCGTGAAGAAACGACATAAAGTTTTTCATTGGACAACAGAGGCTGAGAAGAGATTCAATCTGTTGAAGCGGAAGATCACAGAGCAACCAATTCTGGTGTTGCCATATTTTTAGAAGACATTTCAAGTGAAATGTGATGCAAGCGGATATGCTGTAGGAGGGGTCTTGAGTCAGGATGATAGGCCAGTTGCATACTTCAGCGAGAAGCTGGATGACGCAAAGATGAAATACTCCACATATAATAAAGAGTTTTATGCCATCATACAGGCATTAAATAAGTGGAGGCATTACTTGATACC
>CBVK0100500153.1:0-26553 GCA_900067695.1 Picea abies | reverse complement strand
TGACCTAGACATGTCAATACCTAGACCTAAACCTAGACATAGAAATACCTAGACATGGAAATACTTGGAGCATGACCTATACCTAGTAGATGACCACGACATAGACCATGGCATAGACCTAGACCATGAACTAAACCATGACATAGAGCTAGAGCTAGTTTTAAATTATGACATAGAGCTTGACATAGTCCATGACCTATATTATGACATATCGATAGAGATAGATTTTTACAATCACCTAGAGCTTGATGTAGACCATGAACTAGACCCCTTAGTTCCATCTAAGCCTAGGCATAACTTATACTCAAACCTTAACCCCCTCTACACTAGAGCCTTGATTGCACTATGGGTATAACTTTTGTACAAACCTTGCACCCATATAACCCACATCTTGGTGCTCTAACCATTTCTCTATCATTGAAAACACTTTCAATCCTAACCCCTTAAGACTTAGTTGTCCCCATAGCCCTATACATATTTATTCATAAATATGGTTGATCTATAATAAATGCTATATCCTTTGAATTAAGAGTGCACACACACTCTTTTGACTTTATTGAGTTGTAGTTGTTGGTCATTTATTCTCAATAGGAATGCATGCATGTTCCTAGAATGCACATGCACTTTAGTGCACATGTGTTCTAGGAACTGGCACGTGTTCTTGCTGGGCATATTTTGGTGCCAAGCACACTCCAATACCCCATCTATATTAAGTATGACAAATATTCTGTGACATATTCACACAAAAATAATGCGCACAAACAAGTTTTTCTTATTTTAGTCTTTTGGTTTGATTCATAGAGAGTTTTGTGTTATTTCTAGATCATTGTAGGAAAATTTAGAAGACAAATTTTTCCAATTTCAATTGGAATTGTTGTTTGTATCTTGGAATTGTTGTTTGTATCTTCTTGTGTATTCTTGGAATTGGAAGACAAATTTGTCCAAGTGCAATTGGAATTATTTTTTGTATCATCTTGGAAATGGAAGACAAATTTATCCAAGTGAAATTGGAATTGTTGTTTGTATATTTTTGTGTCATCCTGGAATTGGAAGACAAATTTGTCCAAGTGAAATTGGAATTGTTGTTTGTCTCTTCTTGAAATTGGAAGAAAAATTTGTCCAAGTGAAACTGGAATTGTTTTTTGTGTCTTCTTGTTTCTTCTTGGAATTGAAAGACAAATTTTTCAAAGAACAATTGGAATTATTGTTTGTATCTTCTTATGTCTTCTTGGAATTGGAAGAAAAAATTGTCCAAATGCAATTGGAATTGTTGTTTTTCTCTTCTTGTGTCTTCTTGGAATTGGAAGACAAATTTGTCCAAGTGAAATTGTAATTGTTGTTTGTATATTCTTGTTTCTTCTTAGAATTGGAAGACAAATTTGTCCAAGTGCAGTTGGAATTGTTGTTTGTATCTTCTTGTGTATTCTTGGAATTGGAAGACAAATTTGTCCAAGTGCAGTTGGAATTGTTGTTTGTATCTTCTTGTGTCTTCTTGGAATTGAAAGACAAATTTGTGCAAGTGAAATTGGAATTGTTGTTTGTATCTTCTTGGAATTGGGAGACAAATTTGTCCAAGTGAAATTGGAATTGCAATTACTAGTTGTGTCTTTTTTTGTAATATAAAGACAAATTTATCCACTTGGTTGTGCCTTATTACATAATACAAAGACAAATTTATGGTGGGATGTTTGGAATTTTTTTTTTCTCTTTAAACATGGGGAATCGATGGATTCGAGAATGAAATTCCTCGAGAAAAGAGAAATCGATAGAAAAAGTTGAAGAACAAAGAGAAAAGACAAAGTTATGTATGTTAAAGCATAGGCTTTCAGAAGAGGGAAATCCAATTTCAAGCGGAATAGATGCTGCTATTGTTTCTCCTCCATCACTAGAAGTAAAGAATGATGGTTCATTAGAGAGTAGTCCATCATTATCTCTTCAAGAAAACTTGTTGTGGATGACTACATGATGGATTATTTTCTTGGAGATAATTATACAATGGATGAAATTAGAGAAACAATTGGTGTACAAAATTGTGGTGAAGAATTTCCTATGGTGCAATCTCTTGTTGGACAATCAAATGCTACATAAACTAGTAAATACCATGTCCACTCTCCTCCAAAAGTTGATCCACCAGTGATTTAAGGGGAAATATCTGCAACATTGTTAACTCCACAATAGGGAGGTCAAGAGTGCCAGAATAGGGGTTCATCGTCCCTACCTAGATTGAACATTGTGCGGTGAAGAACTTCTAAATGCATTCAGGTCAATGAAAGTGGTCTAGTATCACTTGAAGGTAAGTTAATTAACAATGCTATTTTTTATCACTCTTATAAAATTATTAAATAATATTTTGAACCAAAATATGATACTGTTAAATGTAAATTATTTTTAGCTTTGTTAAAATCTAGAAGTTTGATTGTTGTTATGATTTGGATTATTTTCGACATGAAATGTACATATAAATATTAGATATCCAATAATATAATAGAGATATATAATATATATAACCATATACACAAACATACATTAATACACCATTTCTATTAATGAGCGAAATGTACAAAACTGTAGAAATACATAGTGAAAGACTCGCTATAATGGTGGCAACTTATATCTAAGAAGAGATGTGATGGCTACTCACATTTGCAAGAATATGATTTTAAAATGAGGCTCCAAAGTCATTTTTATCATAAATAAAATCCAAAACCCTAACCCGTGAAGATGAAAAGGAAACAATTTTGTGGACCCCATTTTGGGTAGTTTGGTGTATCAACTTCTTGGGGGCGTAACCTTGGCATACAATCTTTGTTTGGGGAGAACGATAGCTCGTTGGAAAGGTATAAATGAGGAGATTCATTTTTGGGTCTCAACCAAATCCTTTGATTATTATTGAGGTGATATATCATGAAAAAACATTGTTTAGGCCCTCACAATGGCCACGTAAGTTTAGGAACCAAAAAACTGCTAAAAATAGTAAGTTGCTAGAAAACTATTTTGATCCAGTTGGAATAGGTGGGTGGAAACTGATGTCCACCTGGATCAATCCTCCCTATTTAGGAAGCAATGGTATCCATTTTTTTGAGTTCCCCGGGGAGAGGGGGAAGCGTTTGTTGAATCTGGACCTTGGTGAGATGTTTGCCTTATTGGAGAAGTTGCACTGCTTAGTTTGTGGGAGGTTGTCGAGAACCTGATGAGATGACTATTTGAAGAAGGAATATTTGTTATTTTATTCAATATTTTTGACCTTGTTCAGTTGGATAGAAGGTGCTTGGAACGAGGCTACAGTGGTCGCAGTGTCCTTTTGCTCACCTTTTGAACAGATTGTGAAGAAGTTGAATTTTGTAGTATGAGATACTACCTTTCGACACTTTTTAGGTGGGACAGTAGTTGGAACTACCTCTGGTATCCTGTAAGAATGACCCTTAGATTAACAATGAAACTACGAAGTCGAGACTCATAAATAGCATGGATCTTCCACATATATGGTTGGCCCAAAATAACATCACAAAAATATAGCGAGGCAACATCACATAATATCTAATCCTTGAAGGGATGGATGTTGTATGGAAATCGACATTGTTGGTTGGCATGGATATTGCGGCCCTAGAGAATCCACCCGATGTTGTATGGCTACGAGTGTGGTGTTGTCAACAATCCCAATTCTTTGACAACCTTTGATGAGATGAGGTTCTTATGAATTTTTCTATCAAGAATGAAATGAAACGGGGTCCCCTTCACCTACATCTGTGAATGAAAGAGGTGTTCCCCCTCTTCAGGATATTCTAGTTCTTCTGGTTGAATTGTTGTGGTTGTGACAATAACAGTGGGGTCTGCGTGGATGATCTGTCTTCTCCGATTATTTTCATAACCATATTGTAAGTCGGGGTTCGGTTCATTTTCTCTAATCTTGGTCACCAATGATTGTTTTGAGCGAAATTCATTAGTGTTGTTCCATAGAATTTTGTGGAAATCACACCACTTTCCATTGTCCTTCTTCATCTTCTCGTGATCCTTCTTTTCTTGTGGCTTGGACTGGTTTTCGAGAGGTTGTTTGTTAGGGCCATCTTTATCATACTTTGGTTGTTGCGGATTTGTATACCCCAACTCCCATTTGTTCTGGTGCCTAAATGCTTTCTCGATTTTGACAACATATCGATAGGCAGTTCCCAGTGATGAGATGTCCATGAAATCCATTTTGGTTTGGATGTACCTATGCAGAGCCCCATGGTATTTCATAACTAGATGTTGCTTGGAGTCTTTTATACCCAACTTGGTGCGCAAGGTATGGAAATTATTTGTAAACTCTGGCACTGTTTGGCCCCTCTATTGTTGCATTTTTGTTCATCTCATGTATTGGTCATCATAGTTACCAACATGGTAATATTGTTCCTTGACCACATCCACAAAAAAATCCCAAGTGGGCTTGACCCCATATATTCTAGACTCCTCTGTGGAACTTTGGTCCGAGTAATTTTCCCACCAATGTTTGACATGGGGGAGAGCCTTATGGAGTGCGAAGGTGATCTTTTCCCTATCGAGAAAATTGTGAATAAATAAACAATCTTCTAACAGATTTAACCATTTTTCCAGGGCATCTGCATCTATGTGTCCCTCAAATACAGGAATATCAAAATTAACTTGTACCTTGAAAGGTGAGGTGCCTCCAAAGTGGCCGCTTGATGAAGACATGACTTTTCTTTATTAGCAGGCGTTGAAGGATGTGGGAAAAATTCTCCATCATTTTGTCCCTTTATCGTGAAAGAGCTTGCTCAAGCAATAGATTGATAGAATCTTCTACTCCATCATTTTTATTTTCATTCTTCATGGAGGGTTTCTTGGGTGTGGGAGAGAATTTGTCCTCAAGAGAGACAATCTAGATATCCAACTTTCTATACTCGGACCTTGTTGGGGAAATGCACAAAAAAATGATCAAGAGTAGCCTGCTCTGATACCATTGATCCAGATTATTTTTGACATGAAATGAGAGAGGAGATATAATAAATAAATGTATAGAGATAAATCAGATATCCAATAATATAACAAATATATATCATAGATATAACCATAAACACATAGATACAATAATACATAATTTCTATTGATGAGCGAAATGTACCAAACTATAGAAATATAGAGTGAAAGACTCGCTACAATGGTGGAAGCTTATCTCTGAGAAGAAATGTGACAGATACTCACATTCACAAGAAGACAATTTTACAATGAGACTCCAAAGGCCTTTTTATCATAAAGAAAATCCAAAAGCATAACCCCGAAATATGAAAATCCAATAGTTTTGTGGACCCCATTTTGGGTAGTTTGATGTATCAACTTCTCGGGGGCGTAACCTTGGCATACGATCTCCATTTGGGGTGAATAATAGCTCGTTTGAAATGTATCGATGAGAATATTAATTTATGGGTTTCAATAAAAGCCTTTGTCTATCATTAAGGCGCTTGATTGTGAAAAAAAAAATTTTAGGCCCTCAAAATGGCCCTAGAAGTTTAGGAACTGGAAAAATGCTAAAAATAGTAAGTTTCTAGAAAATTGTTGTGAGCCAGTTGGAATAAGTGGGTGGACACCGATGTCCACCTGGATCATGATAAGATAATTTTAGGCATTAAAAAATTCAAAAGTGTAGAAAAAATTCATCATATTGTTAGAAACCTTATATACATTTTCAAAGAATTAGTAATAAATCTCATTCTAAAGACCACAATGTAGCTCGACGTCTCTTGTGTCAATTAATTGTTAGAAAGATCACAATAAAACATCATTTTTTAAAACAAACCTCTCACCTCTTCAAATTCAATGTCAAAACCCTTAGAAAGTATTCTCATAGACGAGATAGGCTTGACACAGGTGGCCAACAGATTTGTGGGCCTTCACTGGTAGGCTACTTTAATCTGACATGAAGTTAATTAGAGTAGTTAAGGGAATAGTTCATGATTTATAGCATGAGAACACTAGGCATTATTCCAACCAAAAAGATATAATAAAATTGAGAAGGGGATCTAGTGACCTTGAACCCCATATTAAACACTCTCTTGATATTACATAGACGAAATTCTATGAGAGATTTAAAATAGTGCATAGTGAACTTAGATTGGGCCAAAGATATTTCCATAAATGCAAGCATTGGTATGTTCGAATAAACACCCAACGTATGTTGTTGTAGATATCACATTGATTTTGGTTATTATTATGACACAACTATGTATTTTTTTTTGTTTTGCATAACACCCTTTTGCAGGAATGCTCAGTTATATTGTCTTCATAGTCATATAGAGAATTTATTCACAACATCTTGTGTACAAGGCCAGAGGGTTTTACATTTTATCAAAAAACATGCTTAGATGGGACATGCTCTAGGTGTGGTGCAAGAAAATTACTGAGCAAGTTCATCCATTTAAGGGATGATTATGAATTGGGAAAGAAGGATGTTACCTTGAAAAGCTTTAAATATGTCACATATGATATTGATGGAGGACAAGAAAGACAAAATATACAATTGGTTACTTCCCAAGTACAATTTTGTGATTTCATGAAGGAGTTCGTCGAAAAGAAACAACATTATGTTTAGCATGTCCATGTGGCTCGATGACTGGATGAAAATTTTAGAATATGTAGAGATACATTTTTTGTTGGTATTGTGTTATCAATGGTTGATTTTTCTGAGAACTACACCCTTCAATTGAAAAATGAGATTCAAAGCCAATATTAACACTCAGAATAGGTCAACATAATGGTCCATATAACATACAAGCATGGACAAGAAAGTAATGAAAAAAATAGATCTATATTGAAATAGTATCTCTTCTACATAAGCGATGATCAGTGTCGTGACTTAGCCTATTTACAACATTGATTTTAATTGTTCTACAATCACCTTAAGGAAAAGAACATACAAATGGATGGACATTGGATTTGGTCAGATTGTTGTGTAGGCTAGTTAAAAAATGATCATGTATTTCAATGGTTGTGTATGTTGCACAAAACTAAAGGTACCACACATTTGGAACTATTTTGAGTCTTGACATAGGAAAGGGTAGCATGATGGAGTAGGTGCATGCATAAAAATAGAATTACACAGGAAAGAAATGAATCTCACAACTACTTCCCTCATTCGACATGTGAAATCCATTGTTGAATGGTGTTCTTCAGTAATGGAAAAGGGAACGTGAACCTATGAAGACCAATCACATAGGAAAGGACATGTACATAGATAGTTTTTGGAGGTGGTCGATGTAGATTGATCGCAATAGTATGAATGCAAAACAATCCAAGGCACTCATGGATTCCATTCAGTTAGAACATCAGAAAATGTAATAGTTGAAATATGGACGAGAAAAGTGTCTTGCTTATGTGGTCCATGTAGTAGTAATGAATGGCATGATTGTGAATTGGTAGACTGGGTTGATAGATGGTATCTTGTATTACTCCCCATTCGTCAACATATAACTATGGAATTATTGCATTTGGAGGTGGACCTATTTTTCCTAAGATCGATTAGGCTCAAGAATAATGTCAGGCATCATAAAATTAAATAATGTTTTTTATAGTACTTATTTCTACCTTCAGTTTTCTAAGATGTATAGAGGAAGTATCTCTTTCTCTGTAAATTTATAATAAGAAAATACAGAGGAAGTATCTCTTTCTCTGAGTCGAAATTATAATTTTATGTGACATGGAAATGATTCACAAAAATGTTAGAACAAAGTAAGGGATCAATTATAGATATGTCTCACCTCATTTGTAGTATAAGAAAAGTAGGAGATGTATCCTTGACAGATGATTAAGAATGTAGAAACTCACATATATTACAGGGCTTGTTTTTACTCAAATTAAGAACATAGGAAAAATTGTAGTTGAGTAAAATTCCAATGCATTAAGATCACAATAGATGTATTAATAAGTTGTAATCATTCAATATTCAATAACCATATAAAGAAGCTAATGTGAAAAAAAAATGGAAATACAAGGGAAACACATAACTCAATAGAAATGAGACTTAGAATCTATTTCTTCTCTTTATATTGATATTCAATAAGTACTCTCTTTTACATTTGGCAAGAAGAAGCCATGATTAGATCTAATATCTACCTATTTATACAAAAATTGTCTTAACTAGAAGTAGTAAGACATTCCAACTTTTCAGATCTAAATATAGAATACAATCGAAATCTAACAAGAAAATGCAGATTTTGCCGAGATTCGCTTGATATGTTGGCATTCATTTTTCTCCTCTATTTGCTCACATATGTGCTCGCCTTTTTCTACTCATCGAACTGATAAAAAATCTCCATTAATGCTACCACAAATTTAGAAGGTTCAATGTTTTCATTCAACTCGAATGCAAACATATTTTTATGCACTAGTGGTAGTTTCTCTTGAATCTTCCTGATTTCCTGAGCTGTAACTTGGTGTTGTAACTTTGGTTTTACCAGTAGATCATTTATCTTTTGTAAATCAATCTAATTTACTTGTTGAATTGTATTATGTATACTCTCCTTACTTTTCCTGGAATTTTATTTATTCTTTTCTGTCTCGATTTTTCCAAGTGTATCGAAGATAAAATCATCTTTAAATTCAACCAACTCTGACTCAACAACAACAAGGGCATTGAGACAAGCCTCCTTAACCTCTCTAGTCAACTTATTTCTTTCTTCAAGGTTTTTCTCCCAAACCTTTTAAACCATTTCCCCCTTCATTTTCTCATATTATGAAAAAGGGGTGAGACCAGGTAAGTTCACTTTTTGTTTCCAAACAATAAATTCCTGGAACTTGGATCTGGATGCACATGTTGCCTTTTGTTTGTCATAAATATTCTTCAGAGAAGTGTTGATCCTTTAATAATATTTCTGGATAGTATCGACATCTTGATATAGATCTAATTGAACAACTCCCAACCTTTCATTTATCTCATATGCTTGCCTTTTGAATGAAACATGGTCTATTTTTGTGTTTTCTAGTACAACTATTTGGGTCTGCAACTGCTAAATTAAACTATTTTGTTGAGAAAGCATTGAGTTACTTAACTGCAGATTTTGGACACTCACCTCTAGTTTCTCCTATAGCTGCTTCATTTAGCCCAATCTGATTTGTTCGTTATCAAAATTCATCCTACTCCAGAAGGTTATTTCTACACGTTGCATCTTAGTTTGCAAGTGCTCAACTGGAGGATATTTTTGTTGTAGCTTCTTAATAAGATTATCCACTAATCATTGATTGGACATGGCGAGGGATCCTAATGAATCTACAACTTCTTTGGAAAATTCAGGATCATTTTGTCCTTGTCCATCATACACTATTCCGTGTCTCTTAGTGACCACTCCTTCCTTCTGTTTAGATTCTATTCTTATGATGGATTTTATTTTCTTGTAGAAGAAGAAAATTGAAGGAGTCATATCCTCAGGAATAATAGGTGTGATTTCATCTATATGAATAGCCTCTGAACTAGGAGTTTCAAACCTTGTGTCTATGGGAGTCAGTGAGGGAATATGAGAAGTAAGTGCAGTGGACTACTTTGGACTTGTGACACTTGGAACAACATAAGTAATAGTTGATGGTGAAAAAGGGAAATCATGTACTTGCTTCATAAAGACCTCAAAATATGCTAACATCTTCCGATCCTTTTTACCTAGCATTGGCATATTTACATTTTTAATTAACTCCTCTGGATTCTTTGCCACTTCTTTAGCTTGGTCTGTAGTTGAGCTACCTTGTTGGGGATATATGGATGATATTTACTGCGATGACAAGGAAATTGTAGATTATCCTTATAAAATATTTGGAAGGTTGGTCCTTTTGTGTTTTTGAAAACTAAGAAAGCCAGACTGTTGATTTGGCAATAGATTTTGAACTCTGTTTTGAACTTCCTCACAATCTTTGACTCCTTTTAAAACATCATCATAAGGGGAATCTTCATGAATGTACATCCTCATATTGAAATGATCTATATGATTCTAAACCACCTTATGAGGATCATGTCTTTTGAATTCAATATCAACCAATTTGATGTCCTCCAAAGTTGTTGCTTCGACCTTTGTATGACCAAAATAAAGTAATATGAACATACCAACCTAGATAGGAAAGGTAGGCCATACTTTCTTTTGTGTTTCTTTCAATTCATTAGTAATCCCTCCTACCACTGTTTGATATGCCACTTCTTTGCAGATAAATCTATTAGGAAAGAATTTTGGAAGGGTGTGAGGAAAAATAGAACAACCAAATGCTCTAATGTAAAAATCATTCTGTTCAATGTACCAATCTGCAATTGTGCCCATATTTCCTATAATAGGTTTTGAAATTCTCAGAGGAGGGTGTCCGTAAATTGCCACATGAACGGTCATCACTAATTTGTGACATATTTCATAGAATAAATATTTGGAGTTTTCCTCCCATAACTTTGAATGATAAAAATGTATGGATTCAGAATAAGCTGGGGTTCATCTCCAGTTCATGAGAGAAAATGGATTTATAAAGTAGATTGCATCCTTGATGTATGTGGACATGTAAAAAGGAGCATGTTTCCCCCCTAGAATTCAAATATTGGTACTTGACGACCTCCTTAGCTAGGTTATCTGACAACATTTTTGCCCAGTTGTATAGCCTTCGACAACTTCATGGATTATAGATACCCATTCCACTGTGAAATGTGCAAGGTTTTTCCTCCCAAATAACCGAAAGAGCATCATGGAAATATATAAAAGGTGGTCATCTAAAGATGTTGTGGAATATATTCCATGAGTGTCAGTCTTGAACTTGACTTGATTTCACCACCAGGTTTTAATTATATCATGACCAGTTCTACCACATTTAGTGCATTCCTTCCACTCAAAATCTAAAAGAAAAGATGAATTATAAGTGTATTTCAGTTCAAGGGATAGTTTATACATTACTCGTAGGTCTTCTAGTAAAAAAGAGTTGACATAAGTCTTCTGGTGATTGGAGATACTTTGGGCTGGGATATCTACATGATACAGGGCCCAACTTATCATGCTGTTGTAAGGCATAATCTTTGGTTGGGCATCAATTCTATGCAATTCCTATTGAGCCACCAGTATGAGCTTAGCCAAGAAGTTTTCGTCATCTTCTTCAGTGGAATCATGAGGGAAGAGAAGAATGTCATGCTCCAAAATTCCATACACTTGCTTCCAAGAATTTATAGCATCTGTAATTCGAGGAGTAGTGTCTAAAAGAATATCCATGTTAGGGTCGGAGTCCTCAGCTGACGATTCTTTATTCTTCCCTACTTTGTGTGGTGACGTAATTCTTAGAAAACGAAATTAACCTTCCTGTGATTAAAAAAACTTATAATCTTTCAATCACTGAAAATATCCTATTGCAAATGACAAAATGATTTGAAGCTCAAAATGATTTTATTCATGAAACTAATAAAGTCTAACAATCTTCGAATTGATCTACTGACAAAACATTTATTCAAGAAATCAATGGAATTCATTACCTGGTGTCGTGATATTTATCTGAATCTTTAAAACTTTAACCAACTATAAATGTAATTAATCTTTGGCGATTCGACATTCAGAGGTTTTGAAAGTAGAACAATGAAAATCTTCCGAAGGCCGAATTCCCGAAGAAGATAATCACTAATTAATCATTTTATGTTTTAATTAATCGTATTTTGAAATCTCTTTAGCCTTGAGTACTTCGGGACTTTGTTATTCGAGAGTTTTGTATGTAGAATAATAGTGATCCTTCAAAGTTCGAATTTGCGAAGTGATTAACTAAAAATAAATCACGATTAATTAAACTTATTTTGATGTTTTATTTTCTTTTTTAAACCTTTTTTAATTCACTACGATAACAAGTGCTTCGGCATTTAGATACTTCGATGGTCCTAAACTCACTCTTTTCTTTTCCTCCCAGAGGACAATTTCCCGGAGCGATGTGGCCTTGATGAGATCATCTTTAATGACATTTCAAGAAAAGATGTGTGACACATGTCACATAAAAATAGGCAAATGATTTGATATAAATGCTAAAAATACATGCCATGTGTCATCCCATGATAGAGTTTTATGACAGGAGTCTGGTGACTCATTCATAGATCTTCTTAACATATTTTTGTGGAAAAACGACTTTGGGACTTCAGAGCTTCGCGACTTTGAAGTTTTCTTTCGAATGATGATAGAAATCTTCCCAAAGTGAAAAGTCTCGAAGTAATCGTTGAAATATTACTCTTAACGATCATGCAAATTTATGAATTCAAGAACATGAGAACCACTTTATCATATTTGCCAATTTTTTTACGGATGATATTGTAAGCACCTATTGATAAATAACAAATATGGATTTATTCAAATTTGAAAGCGATTTTCCTACATGTTTTGGTGATTTTTATTTTAAAAGGTAAAAACGAAAGGATTACGAAATTCAAAAAGTGTAAAATTGTAAGGCGTTCTAACAGGACCAATCAAGCATTTCATCAGATTATGATCATGTCTCAGATCTTGTATTGTCAAGTTCATTGCATCCATCTATTAAATTTTGAATAACTAGTATCAATGTTTCATTATTTGGTCATTTAGTGGGATCACATTTTGGCACTCTATTTTTAGCAGGGCACATATAGGTAGTGGCTTCCCCAAAAGATAATGAATGAGGCATTGATTATTGGCTGGAACGATGATTAGAGGGAAAGAATACCCTCATGCTATCAGTAATGGACTTTGAAGGCATTGGATTTCGGATTGGGTAGATGGTTATGAAACGAGAATATCTAACACGGGATGAAATAACATGAAATAATGATGTACATAAACTCTTCCATCATAAAAGGTACAAACCTCCAAGATTATAACCAAGTTTATAAAGTGGTTTATAAATAAGTCTTGTTTATGTACTTCCATCAATCTCATGCACTTAGGGATCCATTCCCTCTTGGAATGATCAATAATTTATTACAACCATCTAACAATGGCTCTCCTCTTCCATCCATTTGTTTCCATGATAAGACCAATAACACACAAATTAGCAAGAATGAGGCACCAAAATGAAAGAGTGAGAAGGGTGTAAGAGTGAATGAATGAACAAGTGAACCCCCAAAATATCCCATAAGCGATATTTATATAATTATATGAAAATAAGAAGAACACGACCTTCCTCCCAAGAAGCTCATGTAACCACTTTTCCCAATTAAAACCAATATGGGTAAACAAAATATAATAAGAATACTTAGCCCCTTTATCCCCCTCTCTCGTGGAATCATATCCCCCTATCTCTTTTCCTTGTCTGTCTTGAAACCATCAATGTATTATTTTATTAATGTATATAGAAGTATTACATTTCCTAGGCACTCCGAACCCTTTTCAAATTTACCAACTCACCATCCTAATTTCACATTTACATAATACAATATAGTTCTGTAATGATCCCAAGACAATTTGTTTTGCTTGAAACCACTAACTACTACTGATGTGTTTATTAGTTATTTTGTATGCAGGTAGCTGTCAATATTTTGGCCTTAGGGTTTATTTCAGTTATCTAGTCATAGGTCATACAAGATCTACTCAATACATGCAAGATCACAACAATACTCAAGATATGGAAAACAAAAGCATAGATTTGACCTTTATTATGAAAAATCATGAACTTGATACAATATAGAGCAGATATGGAATGGTCCTTAGATGTCTCCAATAGATAGATGATATGAGCTGCTTCAAAATGCTCTCGACAATACAAAATAATCCTCCAAAGGATGAATACAATGTGAAGACCCAAGGTGCCAATAACAAGTGAACGTCCAACCCCCCTAGGTTGATGGTACATCCTGTTGGTACATCCTACTAGATGATAAGAGGCCAACATTTTGGCCCAGCTGAAGGAGATGTCCAAACCATGCCAAACTCCACCAGAATGTAGATCGGGGCCAGGGAAACCCCTCCTAGAAGTTTGAAGCTC
This sequence comes from Picea abies, assembly GCA_900067695.1. Lineage (NCBI taxonomy): Eukaryota > Viridiplantae > Streptophyta > Pinopsida > Pinales > Pinaceae > Picea > Picea abies. Next base: position 12,630 of record CBVK0100500153.1, on the reverse strand, counting down.
AAATACTCAATCCTCCTCCTCCAATGGCAGAAACCCTAATACAACCTACACCCTCCTAAAGCCATATCTCAATAATTCATTTTGTATAAGGAACTCCTCCAAAACCTCTGAAACTCTCTGGGATGATAGATTGACTGTGATAACCCCTTAGGAGAAGTTTCATGTTTAGATCCTAGGTAGAACTCCCTAGATCTGAGAAATACTGAATCACAAGACGTCCTCCTTGCCTCAAGGTCATCCCAATCTGTAGCTGAAGATCTGATGGTAATAAACCTTCAAGAAAACCTCCAAAATGTTGGTCAAGGACTTGCAAACAGAACCCAAATGCCGGAATACCCCAAGGCTCTCCCAATTGGATGGATCAAACTCTTATTCAAGATATGGTGCACCCCTGCTGGAAATCCATGAATAGTATGAACTTGTTTCTCTCCTGAATCGATAGATGGATCTGTGATGAGTGTAGAATGGTGTGGGTGGAGTATTTCATCCCTGAGACCAATCTTGGAACAAGGTGAGTGGGTCTTTCACCACTGAGTTGTTCACAAGGGTTTGTAACAGCAAAATCCTTAAACTGTATGCTCAAGATCATCGAAAAGCAACTACCAAAATCCATAATGCCTCATAGGTGCACCCCAACCTTTCCTTTATACTTTTCTTCTATTTCTCTGTTGAGTTAGGTTAACCCTAGGGTTAACTCCTAACTCAACCTCCAATGCTTCTATTTCTTCATTGAGTTATCTTTTAACTCTTTTTCACCTTTTTATCAAGTCAACTTAAGAATATAACCTTAGTTTGGTTGACCCTTCCCCTCAGTGTGAGACTATGGCCTATTGGGGACACCTAGAACACTAAGTCTTCCAAACCTCTTCATTAAGAGGCGGGGGACATTACAGTCTCCCCTGCTTGAAATTTCTTCTCCTCAAGAAATTCCAAACCTGTCTCTCATACCATCTGTTCTCTTAACGCTCTGTAAATTTCCTAGAGGTTGTCAGAAAAGAAGAAATCTATGGGAGGTAACTTTATCCAACCACTTTGAAGCTAGGATCTAGCCCTACCAGCTTCAGAGAGGGATCTCTCTGTACGATTTAGATATGTTTCAAATTTAAAATATTAGGCTAGGTGAATAAAATATGTTGGTTTTGTTTGTTGTCGTTTTGGTTGGGTTGGCTGAGAGAGATTTACACATCCATTGGGATATGGGGTCTGTATCATGAAATAAAATCTAAACTAGAAAATGAAGATACCTTTCACAGGGTGAGATAATGCAATCATTGGATTCTTTTTGCAAAAAAAATGAGGAATAGTAGAAAACGCGAGAATGTCAATTACGAAAAAGAAGTAGTTAATAATTTCTTTATCGTAAAATCAGAAGATGAAACACTAAAATATTTTAAAGTCAGAAACAAGGTATACAAAGATAAATCCTACAATGTTCGTTACTTTAAAAGATTAGATTTAGAAAATAGTGCAATAACTAAGTGAGAATAACATTTAACTTAGAAAGGAAAACATCACCAATGAGTACACGCAAGAATCCTATGGAAATGCCTATTTGTATTAATGGAAGATATCTTGAAAAATTATTATAGTTTGGTAGCTTGTAGGGCGTAAAGATCAACCCTCAATACTTTGAAAAGTGAAGTATTTATAACCAAAATTACAAACGATCATGTAATTAAAGATCAGGACGTGGTAAATCTATTTTGAGCTTAACTAACTTAACAAACTACAAAAATCTAGGAAACTGTTTGATGATGTGTCGAAGTTTGATGTTGTTTTCTGGGTGAATCATTGGTGAGGCCTCTGCACAACCTCGTCTGAATGGATAGCTGACTGGGCTTGGACAACTCATTGAATACTTGATTAGATTGCAAAGCTCTTCCCATCGAATATGACTGGGAATGATGACTTTGAGTAACCTTCGCTAAACTTCATCCATCTTTGTGTACTTAGCAAAAGTTGGCTTGATGATGAAGATGTATCAGATCTCATGCCGTATGTTGATGTCCAACTGTAGAGAATCTAGGAATGCCTTGCCAATGATACTGCCTTGTATTCCTAAAAATTTCGAACTATCCTTAGCCACAGTGGCTAGTCTCTTTTTGTAATCGGGGAGCGTCATCAATTTGTAATTTATCACTCTTAGACCAGGAAGACCCTTCTTCTGTAGAGCCTCAATCTTGCTGAAAAAACTTTGCACCCCTAGGTCCATAGGCTGAACCTTTTCTTCTAGCTGTAGCATCAGTCCTCTCTTGGTCAAGACTCTCTTGACCTCAAGGATGGTCTCTGTTCTATCTTCAATTCTCAGATCTTCCAGCTCCTCGTTGGTTTTAGAATTTAGGAATTTGATGATTTCATTAGCCTCGGTGGGCATCTCTCCTAGTTTTGCTCTAATCTTCTCGATGGCTTGTTTACCTCTTTGTACCAATTCATTTTGCTCAAACATAATTTGTATCATTGGCCATATTTCATTCATAGACTTGGTGATGTCTGTCCAAACACTTTCTTTGACTTCGGCCAGTGTTTTTCCTGCCATTATTTGCTTCTGAAACTATTGTAACTCTTGTTTGAGCTGGTTTGACACTTTTTTTTCCTTGGAGTAGCTGGCTTGGTAAGAATATTTGAGCTCCTGGAGGTTCTCAATCTCCTTTTTGGGCCTTCTAGTCTCTGTTTCTTGCAGATTCGTCACTTCCATAGATTTAGCTAGTTCAACAGTCTTTTCCAGAAACGTCAGTGGATTTGCCAATGGAATTTCTACTAGTGATGTTGTGCTCACTCCTAAGAGTGGAACTGCACTCAATGGAATGACTTCCATGGGTTTTGAATGCTCTTTCTCTTTCACTAGTTTCTCCATTTCAACTTCCATTTCCTTCAATTGTGCATTCTACTCCATGATCAACTTAAGCATCTGATCTTTTTCTCCTTCTGTCTTCACCATTTCCTTTGCCTGAGAGTCTACTATTGGTGGCAGCTTCAATTGTTTCCTTAGAGAGGCTATGTCGGAATTTTTCTTCTTGATCATCTCCTCGACTGCTTTCACATTCGAGGGATCATATCCGGTCTTGAAGACCAGTTCCTCCAACGTCTTAATCCTGTTATCCTTGGCAAACGATGATATTTTTTCCAACTTCAACTACATCTGGACATTATTCAGAGACACTTGTAACTTGGAGGCAGCAGTCGAAGCATGTGCCAATGTGGAGAAAACCATTTCTCCAGTTTGCCTGTGTAGATCCATTTGATCAACTGGATGTACATCCTTAGTTTGGAATTCAAAAGTTGCCATTTTGTAATCAGTGATTACCTTTGGGTCTGGCACCTGTGCTTCGAGAAATGTGATGTGCATTCTTCCCTTCTCAGTGTCGAATGTCGATAGCAGTCTGTGTTGTGAAATCGACGTTTGCTTCCAGAACTGAGCATATGTGCTGCTGGTCAGCGTCTGTTTCTTTTTCTTGATCAAATCGTATTTCTCGAAGATACTCAGCTTCAGTCCTATTTTGCCTGGCTGGGTGACTGGTGGAGTATCTGTAGGCTTCTTTGGCAATACTGAGGTTATGATTTGCTTGCTGCTTGTACTAAGGAGCGACCGATCCACCTCCGTCATTGTAGTGGATGGAATTTCCTTTTCTCCAGCCGTGTCAGGAGCTTGAGTGGTTTTCAGCCTCTTTGTGTGCAATCAGAACTCCTCAGATGATACTTTAGTGACAAAAGGTGAAGTGTCTTTCCTGGGCCTTTTCTCCTTTGGAGCATGTGGTGTAGTCGTCTATGAAGTCGAAATCGCATCTTGTGTCTACGATTAAGTAGTCTTTGTCAGTCAAAGGAATCCTGTCGAGGTCGATAGGAGGTGGGAGAAAATGATTCTCCTCACCTTCTATTCTCTTTGACTTTGGTGCCATCACTGTAACAATACCTGCAAATAAAACAAAGGCTAGCAGGCACAACTGTAGATGTGGGTGGTTGACTGTAACGGAGAGGAAAATGGGGAAAATTCTCTGGAGTGATGATTGGGTAAATGGTGAGGGAATGAAGGATGAGGGTAGTTTTGATTGAACAGATATCCATTGGGCACGAGAGACAGGTCAGCAGGTTAATGGATAATTTAGCCAGTAATAAATGGCCAACGGGTCATTTAGAGCGTGAGATGGCAGGTGACAACGACTGAAGCATATGGTTGAGTGACGTGGCGGGTATTGATTGGGGGAAAATACCATGGTAAAGGGACTTTACATGGGTGAATGAGGGAGAAAGAGAGACAGAGTTATGGGAGGCTACTCTTATGGAAAAGGTGGATAATGATGTCATGAGGTGACGAGGTATGTCAAACAGTAATAGGAAATGGGATTCAAGACCAAGGGATTCATGCCACGTAAAGATAGGGGGCCCGCCAGAGGAAAATTACATTCCGGACCCCCCCCCCCCNCCCCCACTGTTAAAGGAATATTGGTCGAGGGGGTCTGAAAAACACCATGAGCTATTGATTTGCGCGCTTCCTTCTCAACCGCAGATCTGTGCGCGATCTTTAAAACACATTCCGGACCCCCCCCTCTCCATTAAAAGCAGAATGGATGGGGGGGTCCAGAATCTAATATAGACCATAGATCATGGTAGAACGGTCGGGGGGGTCCGAAAAGACTTGTCCACTGTAGATCTGGGTGTGAACATTTGAGTTGTTCATACATGAGTTGTGCATAATTGTGAGTGCGAAGGAATATGCGCCTAGAAAAACTTAGGATAAGTGCATATCGTGGGTTTTCCCAAACTTTTTCATGTTTCTATCTCCAAGGGGTTAGACATCAAACCTTTTAAACCTCAAAGACATGGTTCAAAATTGATCATCGAGATAGTTTTATTGAAATAAAGAAAACTACCCTATGTTCTAACCTACTTACCTATGACAATTAGCCCAGATTAAACTGTTGGACTAAGAAATTACTCTATCCTGGGGCTATCTGACCAAGATTAGGAAGTCTGGTTAGATTTATTCACTAACTAACCTAGATCACTTGGCTAAGATTAAACATTTTAGCCAAGCTTATTCACTACTCCTATCAACATCAATTTAAAAGAGCTTGGCCATGCTTGAAAGGTATGGACCAAGTCATTGTTATTGCATGGGGCTCTATTGAATTTATTTTATGCCCTCTTTTATTCTTTTTCTTTTTCTTTCTTTTTCCTCAAATTATTTGCAGAATGAAAAATCATTTGACAAACAAAAACACTAAAGAGATAACATTTCAGTCACCAGTTGATCCTATAAATTATAGGTTTATAACAGCGCCCCCACCTAGGGATGGTACTCTCCTTGTGAAGTGCCAAGGATCCTAATTCCTGATGTTATGAAACTTTCTCCATAGTCTCCTTTGTTGCTTGATCGGTTTTATTTTGAAAATTGGAAGACAATGTTCAGTGGCTTAGGGCCTTCTCTCCGGGATTCAACCATCCGATCAAAGTTATTCACTCATAAACTTGCAAGAAAAATGAAAGTGGTTTGTACAATGGAAAGTGTGACCTCAGGTCCCTACTGAGGCGGTGAATAATGCTTCAGCATTCTGCCATTTACAAGGCCTCCTAGAAAATCTGTCCCATCACTGTTGTTGAGAAAGAAGGCATTATTTCCTCTAAATGCTTGAATCATGTATGGTCCCTTCCACAGATTGTCGAATTTTCCATTCTTTCCCTTGTCTTCATTTCGGGAATCCCATCTCAACACCAAGTCACCTAGCTCGAAATCATATTCTTTGGTTGTTTTGTCAAAGATCTTCTTAATGCTTTCTTAGACTACCTGAGTCTTGTTGTATACTTCTTCCCTGGACTGCTGCAAATAGATCATCTGGTTTATCCTTCTTTGGGAGTTGTTCAGCTCGGCTTGCATGTCTTGCAGCAATTTCAGGATAGGAACTCATAAGAAAGTGGGAAAAACTGCTTCTGTGCCATAGACCAGCTGCTATGGTGACATACTGATTGAACTTTTGGTGGTCAATCTGTCGGCCCATATTGTGAAAACCAACGTGTTATGCCACAACTTTTTGTTTTCTTGCAAAGTTTTCTTGATAATGTTTACCAAGGTTTTATTTGATGATTTTGCCAACCCATTTCCCTGAGGGTAATAAGCTATGGAATGTCCCAAACCAATATGATACTGGTTGTTGAAATCTATGAGTTTCTTAGATCAAAAACCAGTTGTGTTGTCAGTTATAATCTTTCTAGGACATCCAAAACGAGACAAGATATTATTTTCAAGAAATTTAATAATGACATAATCAATAGCTTGCCCACTTGGTACTGCTTCGATCCATTTTGTAAAATAATCCATGGCAGTAAGAATCCACCTGTGCTGGCTCGAAGAGGGAGGATGTATTTCTTCGATGAAGTTTAATCCCCATTGCTGGAAAGGGGCTTCAACGGAGATTGGTTTCAGGGGCAAAGGAAGAGGTTTCCTTTTTCCCTCGAACAACTGAAATTTATGACATGAAGTCAATTTATGATGCACATCAACGAATAGCATTGGCCAATAGAATCCAACTCTAAGGATTTTATTAGCTGTGGTCTTCCAGCTCAGATGACCACCACACTCTCCTGCATGAAAATCCTGCAATACTTTGTTAGCTTCATCCTTCAATAGACAATTTAACAAAATACCTCCAGGATCTTTCCAATACAGATTGCCTTCTAGAATGCAAAATTTTAACGCTTTCAATTTCAAAAACCCAGCTTTAGTTTTGGTCAGACCAGGGGGAGCTTGTAAATTATGCAAAACAAATATCAGGTCTGCATACCATGGAGAGTTCAGAAATACCTCTTTCACACTTGGAGTCGCCTGCTCACCCTGTTCATCTACTGTAGCTAAGAAATTAATATCAAGAGCATGGAAATTTGATTCATCCATTAACTTTGATAGACCTTGACCTTTAATCAATTTAGTATGCTTAATCTCTATGTCATACTCTAGAATGATAGCAATCCATTTTCCTCTTTGGCCGTCAGGATTGTCCTGGGTTAAAATGTCTTTTACTACCACATTCAGAACATATGCAATGGTCTGGGAATGGAGAATATATACTCTAAAATATTTTATGGCTTTCACCAAGGCAAAGCTTGTTTCTCCATTATTTTATAATTCAAAGCAACATCTCTTAAATCTTTACTGAAAAAGGCTATGGGCTATTCATACCCTTCGCTATTTTTCTGTAGTAATACTGCTGCAATGGTATGTTCAGAGGCGAAATAAAAAAGATAAAAATCTTTGGTGAAGTCAGGACTGATCAAGACTGGAGCTTGCATGAGTGTGCATTTGACTTGTTCAAAAGACTGCTTGGACTTTGTGTCCCATTTTATTTTTGTGTCCTTTTTTAACATGTTTGTGATGTTCCTGAGAAGCTCAGCCAAGTTGGGTATGAATCTTCGCAGAAAGTTTATTTTTCCGATAAAAGACTGTAACTCTTTGATATTTCTTGGGTGTTCTAATTTCTGAATGGCCTTGATTTTGCTGGGGTCTATCTTAATTCTGTCCTTAGAGATTATGTGCCCTAGCAGTTTACCTTCCTCTAATCTGAAAAGGATCTTCTTAGGATTCAAAGAAATCCCAAATTTCCTGCATTTCTCAAAAACTCGTCTAAGATGTCGTAAGTGCTCGTCATCATATTGGGAAAACACAATTACATCATCCAGATAGATGAAAATAAATTTTCTGAGTTCTTCCACAAAAGCGATGTCCATTTCTCTCTAGAAAGTGGCCCCAACATTCATCAACCCGAAAGGCATTTTCACATACATGAAAGTACCCCACGGTGTTGTGAAAGTTATTTTCTCTTGGTCATCTAGGTGAATGAGGACTTGATTATAACCCGAGAACCCATCTAGTAAAGAGATTCGACTAGATTCGACTACCTTTTGTAATATGTGGTCCATTTTTGGTAATGGGTAGTTGTCCTTTAGAGAGACCTTATTCAGATTTCGGAAATCGATGCAAAGCCTGATTTCTCCAGATTTCTTTCGGGTTGGGACCAAATTTGAAACCCATTTGGAAAATCATAACAGAACTATGATTTTAGCATCGTACTTTTTTTGATTTATTTTTCTATCAGGGGAAGTAGCTTGGGATTGATTCTCCTAAGTTTCTGTTTGAAAGGTTTTTTATCTTCTTTTATTGGAATCCTATGTTGTATGATGCTGGTGTCATAAGCTTTCAAGTCCTCGTAACCCCAGGAAAATACGTCCGAATGTTCCTTAAAAAGCTCTATGTATTTGAGTTTATGCTCAGGGGGTAATGATTTGGAAAGTTTTACCATATTGGGTTTCTCTTCTATCCCTATATTATAATCTTCTACTTTCTGACCACTGGCTTCAATTTTCGGTTTTTTAGCTACATCATTAAAATCAAACATGTCTTCTAAAGGAACTAAAACCCTAGGTAAAACATTACTTTTTAAATGCAAAACATCATCTTCTATCTCATCCTTACCTAACTCTCCTAAATCTATCTTATTTACACTATCATTTCCAAAATCAGGTCATTTTACATTTTCATCCTCATTTTCTAAGTCTATGTTTGTACACTCGAAATCATTTTTACATTGTAGAAAATCTTCAATTTGATCATCATTACCAAATACCTGCCAGTATCTGATGTTGTCTATAACAGTTGGTCTGCACTTCACCTCCACCGTGTATGGGCGAGTGGAACGAAAAGGTATCTTGCATGTGGTTGCTGACGTAGCTAACTCATCTGCTAAAATATTTTGTCCCCTAGGCATCACCTACAAATCAACTTCAGTGAAACATTTAAGGGAATCCAGAACAACGTTCCTATAATCTCTAATACGGGGATGTTTTTTTGCATACTCACCTTTAATTTGTTTGATAATTAATTCGGAATCTCCCATTGCCATGATTTGTTTGGCACCAACCTTCTTCAATAGTTTCAGACTGAGCATCAAAGCTTTGTACTGAGCTATGTTGTTAGTGCATTGAAAATTTAGTTTGTAAGAATGGTTTTCTGAATACCTGGATCTATGATTGTGCAACCAAACTCCTGCTCCAACTCCTTCTTTTCTCACGGATCCATCAAAGTCCATGCTCCAAAAATCCGCTGGCAATTCTTTAGTTATCACATTTTTCTTTCTTTCTGCCTCGGGTTTGGACCAGATATATCTTCTTCCAACTGAGTGATTTTTTCTCCCATATCGCCATCGTTATATAGGATAAAGGAATCTAGGTTAGAATGTGCAGAGTACAGAGGATAGTTAAGTGGCTTTTATTGGCTGCTAACCATGTATTTCATCAGCGTTTCTTTGTATAGTCTTCTTTGTTGCCCAAAAACTAGGACAGTGGCATACGACATATCCAACTACAACGTACCTCTCAACTTGGCCCCCCAAGACCGGGACAAAAACATACCATATTTCGGGGGAATGTCTACGACCACAACATCCATGACCATGCTTTTTGCGGGAATCTAAAGCAGGGTGATACACAAATCCTTGATCAAACCGATACATCTAACTTTACTGGAGTCAAAAGAGTGTAAGTCCTTGTAAGGTCTGGTAACCTCAAGTCCCAGTTTTTCCATCACTACTTTAGGCATCAAATTATGGGAAGCACCCAAATCTAACATAGCCTTATGTAGAATCAGATCGTGTATATTAAGGCTGATGTAAAAAGGAGCGACAACACCATTATCGGTCTGACCATCCACTTCAGGTCTGAACAGGAGTTCAGGTTGATCATCGGTAAGGTTTACAGTATCTGAATGATTTGTCGATCCAAAATTCAAGGCCTCCATGCCTATGTCAGGTTCAATGCTTAGTGATTTGATCACCTATGATTGGTCAGTTTCCTTACTCATCAACTCGGAAAGAGGAATGGGAATTTTCACTTTGGCTAATTCCCCTTCGAGGATGAAAGGAGTAGGGGTTCTTCTTTGGCTCTGCAATTCTAATTTGTCCACCGTAGTCTTCTGAGAAAAAATATTTGGTGGGTTGGTTGATGAAACCTCAGTCTGCAATGATCTTTTCAAAATTGTAAGGTTTCTTTTTGCTGGATCTTCAACATTACCTTTTTCAAGGGTCCTCTCGATAGAAGGCTCAGGGGATTTCTTGGTTTCGACTATCTTCTTTGTTTTGGGTACCTTTTTTGGGGAACTTCCATCTGTCTTTTTACTTCACAGATTCTACTGCCAGTGTACCTCCATAATGGAATTTTCAAATGCCTGTTGTTTGGTATCTTCAGCTTCTTCACTCACCTTTGTTTGAGAAAGAAGAAAAATTTCTTGTTCCTCCTAGGTGAGGAAAATTGCTTCGTTATCATGAATTCCCATGAGGTTTAGGTCTGTATCCTCCAGTTCTTCAATTACCTCATCTCCTTCATCGGCATAATTTTCTTGTAGGGGTGGTCTGATCTATTGATCAAGACCTCTCTGTTCCCTTTGATCCCTAGGATCTCTCGTCCTGATTTGAGGAGGGTTTCTTCTGAAGTTAGGATTCTGAATTTGAGGAGCTGGTGGGTTTTCTCTAGGAGGGTTTCTTCTGAAGTTAGGATTCTGAATTTGAGGAGCTGGTGGGTTTTCTCTAGGAGGGTTTCTTTCGGGTACAATATGTCTCTCCATCATTCTTTCCATTGCTCTAGCTAAGGAATCCAATTTGGAATTGGAAGTTGATGTGGAAGGTTCCTCTTTAATTGTGACTCTCCTCTCTATCCTCTGTCATGCCCTTTTTGCCAACAGGTTGGCCTCCACACTTATTGTTCTTTTTTGCATGTCCTCCAGGGTGGTGGAGTTTCTTTCCCTTAATTGATACGACATATTGGCATCAAAACTGTCAGGGAATTTTATCAATGCGAAACCTTATGGAGGTTTAATATCGGCTGGAATTGCATTGTATAGATTATTGAAATGGGTGCAGTAATCTTGTACTGTCTCACCTTGATTTCTTCCAATGTTTTTGTATTCTGACAAGATCTGGAGAGGATTTTTCTTTACCTCCCATCTATCTAGAAAACTTCTTTGAAACACTATAAGGTCAAGCACTGGAGTAGCGCATAAGACTTTGTACCATTTCTTAATGTCACCTGTCAAACTCTGCGCAAACAATCTCATTTGAACGTCAACTTCATCTACTTCTTGTAGGTCAAAATAGTCATTCATTTTATCCACATGTTGTTGTGCGTTCAAGGGCCTTCCATCGAACCGAGGGAGTGTCGTTTGATAATCCTAAGGCATAGCATGAAGAGGTGCGACCAACACCAAGGGAGCATACCTAGCTTCCATGATAGACGGAGGGGACGGGACGAAAACCTGGATGATAGGTGGGGTGGTGACAGAAGACGAGGATGAGGAGGGGCTAGATGGCACAGAGTGAGTGGTTTGAGGTTTAGTAATAGGAGATAGAACTTCAGGGGTCTGGGGTTGCAAGACGGTTGGGTCTAGAACTGTTTCAGCGACAAAGATATCAGATTTCGTTCTAAACTGGCTTTGTTCAAAAAGGATGTCAAAGTTAAGATCCTGAAGGGCAACAAGCTCCTCTGAAAGAGAAGGGGACCTCTGAAGGGGACTATGACTTACTAAACCTTCTGCAATGGTCTTTTTCCTGAGTAACTATTCTGGATTATCAGTTGCTATTGCAGGTTCTGGGTCTGAGTGAGATCGAGTATAAGCTCTTTTGGGAGACAGATTTCTTTTTGATTTTATATATATATACTTTTTAGTTTTACAAGTCCGAAAATAATATGTACAAGCTTTTAACAACCTCTAAAAATTATTTCTTTCTCAGATTTGAAATTTTTCATAAACAAACTTTTCTTCCAGAGAAAAGAAAACGTGAGGTTAAAATTTGTTCAGTTCTTCCCCAGTGGAGTCACCACTATGTTAACGCTCTGTAAATTTCCTAGAGGTTGTCAAAAAAGAAGAAATCTATGGGAGGTAACTTTATCCAACCACTTTGAAGCTGGGATCTAGCCCTACCAGCTTCAGAGAGGGATCTCTCTGTATGATTTAGATATGTTTCAAATTTAAAATATTAGGCTAGGTGAATAAAATATGTTGGTTTTGTTTGTTGTCATTTTCGTTGGGTTGGTTGAGAGAGCTTTACACATCCATTGGGCTATGGGGTCTGTATCATGAAATAAGTCTAAACCAGAAAATGAAGAAACCTTTCACAGGGCAAGATAATGCAATCGTTGGATTCTTTTAGCAGCAAAAATGAGGAATAGAAAAAAAGACGAGAATGTCAATTACGACAAAGAAGCAGTTAAGAATTTCCTTATCGTAAAATCAGAAGATGAAACACTAAAATCTTTTGAAGTCAGAAACAGGGTATACAAAGATAAATCCTGCAACGTTCATTACTTTCAAAGATTAGATTTAGAAAACAGTGTGATAACTAAGTGAGACTAACATCTAACTTAGAAAGGAAAACATCACCAATGAGTACATGCAAGAATCCTGTGGAAATGCCTCTTTGTATAAATGGAAGATCTCTTGAAAAAATATTATAGTCTGGTAGCTCATAGGGCGTAAAGATCAACCCTCAATACTTTGAAAAGTGAAGTATTTATAACCAAAATTACAAACGATCCTGTCATTAAAGATCAGGATGTGGTAAATCTATTTTTAGCTTAACTAACTTAACAAACTAC
>CBVK0100500152.1:0-14211 GCA_900067695.1 Picea abies | reverse complement strand
GAAACTGTTTGATGATGTGTCGAAGTTTCATGTTGTTTTTTGGGTGAACCGTTGGTGAGGCGTCTGCATGACCTTGTCTGACTAGATAGCTGATTGGACTTGGACAACTCATCGACTACTCGATCAGATTGCAAAGCTCTTCCCATCGAAGATGACTGGGAACGACGACTTTGAGTAACCTTCGGTAAACTTCATCCATCTCTATTTACTTAGAAAAAGTTGGCTTGATGATGAAGATGTACCAGATCTCATGCTCTATGTTGATGTCCAACTGTAGAGCATCTAGGAATGCCTTGCCAGTGATACTTCCTTGTATTCCTCAAAATTTCAAACTATCCTTAGCCACAGTGGCCAGTCTCTTTTTGTAATCGACGAGCGTCATCAATTTGTCATTTATCACTCTCAAACCAGGAAGACCCTTCTTCCGTAGAACCTGGATCTTGTTGAAAAACCTTTGCACCCCTAGGTCCATAGCCTGAACCTTTTCTTCTAGCTGTAGCATCATTCCTCTCTTGTACAGGACTCTCTTGACCTCAAGGATGGTCTCTATTCTATCTTCAATTCTCAGATCTTCCAGCTCCTCTCTTGTTTTAGAATTTAGGAATTTGATGATTTCATTAGCCTCGGTGGGCATCTCTCCCAGTTCTGCTCTAATATTCTCGATGTCTTGTTTACTTCTTTGTACCAATTTATTTTTCTCAAACATAATTTGTATCATTGGCCATATTTCATACATAGACTTGGTGATGTTTGTCCAAACACTTTCTTTGACTTCAGCCAGTGTTTTGTCTGCCACTGTTTGCTTCCGAAGCTTTTGTAACTCTTGTTTGAGCTGGTCTGACACTTGTTTTTCCTTGGAGTGGCTGGTTTGGTAAGAAGATTTGAGTTCCTAGAATTTCTCAATCTCCTTTTTGAGCCTGCTAATCTCTGTTTCTTGAAGATTCATCTCTTCCATAGATTTAGCTAGTTCAACAGTCTTTTCCAGAGACATCAGTGGATTTGTCGATGGAATTTCTGCTAGTGACACAATGCTCACTCCTGAGAGTGGAATTGCGCTCAATGGAATGACTTCCATGGGTTTTGACTGCTCTTTCTCTTTCACTAGTTTCTCCATTTCAGCTTCCATTTCCTTCAATTGTGCATTCTGCTCCATGATCAACTTAAGCATCTCATCTTTTTCTCCTTCTGTCTCCGCCATTTCCTTTGCCTGAGAGTCTACTATTGGTGGCAACTTCAATTTTTTCCTTAGAAATGCTATGTTGACATTTTTATTCTTGATCATCTCCTCGACTGCTTTCACATTCGAGGGATCATATCCGATCTTGAGGACCAGTTCCTCCAATGTCTTAATCCTGTTATCCTTGGCAAAGTATGATATTTTTTCCAACTTCAACTGCGTCTGGACATTATTCAGAGACACTTGTAACTTGGAGGCAGTAGTGGAAGTATGTGCCAATGTGGAGAAAACCATTTCTCCATTTTGCCTGTGCAGATCCATTTGATCAGCTAGATGCACATCCTTAGTCTGGAATTCAAAAGTTTCACTTTTGTAATCGGTGATTACCTTTGGGTCTAGCACCTCTACTTCGAGAAATTCCATGTGCATTCTGCCCTTCTCAGTGTCGAATGCTGATAGCAGTCTGTGTTGTGCAGTCAACGTTTGCTTCCAGAACTGAGCAGATGTGTTGCTGGTCAGCGTCTGAATCTTTTTCTTGATCAAATCATATTTCTCGAAGATACTCAGCTTCGGTCCTATTTTTCCTGGCTGGTTGACTGGTGGAGTATCTGTAGGCTTCTTTGGCAATACTGAGGTTATGATCTGTTTGTTTCTTGTACTAAGGAGTGACCGATCCACCTTTGTCATTGTAGTGGATGGAATTGCCTTTTCTCCAGCCATGTCAGGAGCCTGAGTGGTTTTCGACCTCTTTGTGTGAAATCATAACTCCTCAGATGATACTTCAGTGACAGAAGGTGAAGTGTCATTCGTGGGACTTTTCTCCTTCAGAGCTTGTGGTGTAGTCGTCTGTGAAGTCGAAATTGCATCTTGTGTCTAAGATTAAGTAGTCTTTGTCGGCTAGAGGAATCCTGTCGAGGTCAACAGGAGGTGGAAGAAAAGGATTCTCCTCACCTTCTGTTCTCTTTGACTTTGGCGCCATCACTGTAACAAAACCTGCAAATAAAACAAAGGTTAGCGGGGACGACTATAGATGTGGGCGAATGACTGTAATGGAGAGGAAAATGGGGAAAATTCTCTGGAGCGATGATTGGGTAAATGGTGAGGGAATGAAGGATGAGGGTAGTTTTGAGTGAACAGATATCCATTGGGTGCGGGAGACAGGTCAGCTGGTTAATGGATAAGTTGGCCAGTAATAAATGGCCAACAGGTCATTTAGAGTATGAGACGGCAGGTGACAACAATTGAAGCATACGGTTGAGTGACGTGGTGGGTATTAATTGGGGGAAAAGACCATGGTGAAGGGAATTTCCACAGGTGAATGAGGGAGAAATATGGACAAAGTTATGGGAGGCGAATCTTACGAAAACGGTGGATAATGATGTCATGAGGTGACGAGGTATGTCAGATAGTAATAGGTGGTGGGATTCATGACCAAGGGATTCATGCCACATATAGATAGGGGGCCCGCCAAAGGAAAATTCCATTCCGGACCCCCCCCCCCCCACCGTTAAAGGAAGATAGGTCGAGGGGGTCCGAAAAACACCATGAGCTATTGATTTGTGTGCTTCCTTTTCAACCGCAGATCTATGCGCGATATTTAAAACACATTCCAAACCCCCCCACCCCCCCTCTGTTAAAAGAAGAATGGACCGGGGGGTCTGGAATCCAATATATACTATAGATCTAGGCACTGAAGCTTGAGCCATCCATATGTGCGCATATATTATCTCTGATTTCGGACCCCCCCCCACCATTAAAGGTAGAACGGTCGGGGGGTCCATAAAGGCTTGTCCTCTGTAGATCTGGGCATGAACATCTGAGTCGTTCATACATGAGCTGTGCATAATTGTGAGTGCGAAGGCATATGCGCCCAGAAAAACTTAGGATAAGTGCATATCGTGGGTTTTCCCAAACTTTTTCATGTTTCTATCACCAAGGGGTTAGAGATCAAACCTTTTAAACCTCAAAGACATGGTTCAACATTGATCATCGAGCTGGTTGTATTGAAATAAAGAAAACTACCCTATGTTCTAACCTAATTACCTATGACAATTAGCCTAGATTAAACTGTTGGACTAAGAAATTACTCTATCCTGGGGCTATCTGACCAAGATTAGGCAGTCTGGTCAGATTTATTCACTAACTAACCTAGATCACTTGGCTAAGATTAAACAGTTTAACTAAGCTTATTCACTACTCCTATCAACATCAATTTAAAAGAGCTTGGTCATGCTTGAAAGGTATGGACCAAGTCATTGTTATTGCATGGGGCTCTATTGAATTTCTTTTATGCCCTCTTTTATTTTTTTCTTTCTTTTTCCTCAAATTATTTGCAGAATGAAAAATCATTTGACAAACAAAAACACTAAAGAGATAACATTTCAGTGACCAGTTGATCCTATAAATTATAGGGTTATAACATGTTCATTCTCCCACATGGCATCTTCAATTGGTAGATCTTTCCACCTCATTAAATACTCCTTGATGCTTGTCTTCCCGAACCTCTTCTCTCGAACCTCCAGTATCTCTTCCGGAATCAACACAAGCTATCCTTCTTTGTCCATGGGAGGTAGTGTCTCAATGGGAATGATGTGTTGGATAATGGCCTTCTTCAGGAAGGATACATGGAAGACGTTGTGTATTCGGCTACCCTGTGGAATCTCCATCTCATAAGCTATGACCCATATCCTTCTGTTGATCCTGTAGAGCCCAAAGAAGCATGGTTGTAGCTTCTCTTCTCCGCTTCTTTTTATATAAGCCTGTCTATAGGGTTGGAATCTTAGATAGACTAAGTCACCAACCTCAAAAGTACGCTCCACTCTGTGCTTGTCCAGTTGGACCTTCTGCTAGTTCTGTTCTCTCTGTAGATGATCCTTCAACTCTCTAAGGATGTCTTGGCTTTGTTGTACCCAATCTTGTACCATTGGTACCCTGCTGCCCCCAAAGGAAATATCCACAAAGGAGATTGGATCATAGATGTATAAGGATCTGAATGGTGTCATGCCCATGGATACATGATGGGTGGTGTTGTAGTAGTATTCTACCAAGACCAACCATATGACCCACACTTTCTGTTGTCCTACTACGTAATTATTGAGGTATCCTTCCACCCATTTGTTGACCATTTCGGTCTGACCATCCATCTGAGGGTGATATCTGGTACTAGGGGTCAAGGCCATGCCAACTAATTTGAACAATTCTTGCCAAAACGTCATGAACCTGTTATCCCTATCACTGAGAATGGTCTTGGGTAGGCCGTGCATCCTGAAGACCTCTCTAAAAAATAGTTGGGGTTATCATCTATTGGGTTGCAGTAAGGGTTGCAGTAGTCCTATTGGGTGAGTGTGCTCATCCTTGTTCTATTGGCATGTAGTTCACTCTTTGACATGCTTAATCACATCTTCCTTGAGGCCCTTCCATGAGAACCTCTCTCTCCCCTTTCTGTACATCTTACTAATCCCTTGGTTCCCTGCCACTGGTAAGTTATGACATGCATGTAATACCTAGGCCTTGAAAGCCGATCCAGGAACCAAGAAAATTTGGCCCTTGTAATAGATGAGTTCCTTCATGATCCTGAAGTTATCATCCTATATTTATCTGTCCAATAGCTGACAAGTGAACTGATCCTTTGCATACTCCACCACCAAGTGGTCCTTCCAGTCAACTGACATCCCTATCATGGCGAAAATGGATGGCCTCCTAGATAATGCATCAACCACCGCGTTGTTCTTCCCTTTGACAAATTCAATGTCAAAGTCACAGGCTTGTATTTTGCTTACCCATTTTTGCTTCCTTTCATTCAAGTCCTTCTGCTCCAATAGGAATTTAAGACCATTATGATCTGATTTGACCACAAACCATGCACCTACCAAATATTGTTGAAATTTGGCTAGTGCATGCATGATATCCAACATTTCTTTGTCATAAATGTTGTAAAGCAGCTTAGGACCCTTGAGTTTTCGACTTTCATAGGCAAGAGGGAGCCTATTCTACATCAGTATACACCCTATACCTTCCCCTGAGGCATCACACTCCAAGGTGAAAGGAAGGTCGAAATCTAGAAGGGCTAGGACTAGGCATGTACTGATCACCTTTTTCATTTTCTCCATCATAGCTTGAGATTCTTCGCTCCATTTGAAGGCCCCCTTTTTAGTAAAATCGGTCAAGGGTGCACACAGTTGAGAAAACCCCTTGAAAAATTTCTTGTAGTACATGCATATGCCTAGGAATCCCGTTAACTCTATGATTGTCTTAGGAGTAGGCCACTCCATAATGGATTTTATTTTCTCCTGATGTACTTGTACGCCCTTTTCTCCAATGATGTGTCCCAAGTAGAGTACCTCTGTCATCCCAAACTCATACTTGGATTCCTTAGCATACAATGATTGTTCCTCCATGACAGACAGGATTTGGTCCACATGTCAAAGGTGTTCCTCCCACGTCTTGTTGTAAATGAGCAAGTCATCAAAAAATACTAACAAGTGTTTCCCTAGTTGTTTGTTGAACACATGGTTCATGCAATATTGAAACATGGTTGGGGCATTGGTTATCCCGAAGGGCATCACCAAGAACTCATAATGGTTGTAATGACACTTGAAATATGTTTTTGAGATATCCTCCTGCCTCATATTGATTTGATGGTAGCCAGAATCAAGGTCCATCTTTGTGAAGTAGACAGATCCATGCAGTTCGTCTAGCAACTCATCAATCCTGGGTATAGGGTACCTGATTTTTATTGTCTTTTTATTCAAGGCTCGGAAGTCAATGCATATCCACATACTCCCATATTTCTTCTTGACCAAGACTATTGAAGAAGCAAAAGGGCTAGAGCTTGGCCTGATGTAACCCATGTCTAGAAGCTCCTTGATGGCCTTCTCTATCTCGTCGTTATACTTCCTTAGATTCCTATATGGTGTGGTGATGATTGGTTTATCCCCTGCCTCTAGTTCAATGATGTGCTCAAACCCCCTGTCTGGTGGCACACCTAGAGGAATCGGCCCAAACACCTTGTGGTGTCTGTCAAGGATCTCTTTGATATCTGGGGTGTAGTGCACCTTACCGTTCTCATCCACACGTGCTGAAATCCTACATTCAACTGCATACACAATTTCCTCTCTCCTGAAGATGGTTTCCATCCTCTTGGTCGTAACTACCCTAGAAGAATTACCTGTCATGCCTCTGAGCACTACCTTTCATCCACCCTCCTCTGTAAAAGAAATCTCCATGGTATTGTAGTTGGTGGTGATTGTACCTAATGTGTTGATCCACTGAACTCCTAGGATGATGTTAGTGTCTAGAAGGTCCATCACATAGACGTCATGTCTTAGCTCATGCCTTCCCAAGGTGAGCTTCATACCTGGAATGTACCTGTCACAAGGCATAGTGCTACCACCTACCACCTCTACCTTGAACCCTTCAAATGCTACTGTGGTTATATGTCTCCTCTTCAACAATGTTGAGTCAATGAAGTTGTGAGAGGCTCCCCCATCAATCAATATTGATACTTTATGTCCCTGCAAGACCCCCCTCATCTTGAAGGTGTTGAATTTGGGCACCTTGCTGATAGATGCCAAGGTGGCTTTCCCCCTAGTCGTACTATCCTATTTTGGGACCTCTTCCTCTACTTCCTCTGTGGTTTCGGCCTGTATGTTCTATATTTGACCATAATCTTCCTCCTCCTCATTGTCTAAAGTCACCTCTATGTAGTGTAAATGGCCACGGCCCATGCACTTGTGTTATGGGTTCCATGGTTCTTTGCATGTGAACCAGAGTTGCTTCCTCCTCAGTTCCCTCCTGGTGTTGTCATCTATTCTGCCATGGCCCCAGTCAAACCCCCTTGGGTCACATCCTCCCAGGTTCAAAGGAGGTCTTTGATCTCTTCCTCTTGTGTTAAGAGGTGGTCTAGGGATAAATTTTGGTTTCGTAGCTGGTTCTAGGTCCCTCGTCCTCCAAATAACATCATGTATATTGGTAGGCTTGAAATCCTTCACCCAACTCTTTAGTAAACAACATCATAAGTCTGGTTGATGAGATGTCTTGCACCATGACCACTAGCCTCTGAAATTCTTCAATGTATACCTCTAGTGCCCCTGTCTATCTAAGCTGTGTGAGCTCCCTGAAATGCAACTCTGGATCCCCCTGGTCAAAACAGTCAATGAGCCTTTGAGTGAAATCTGTGTATGCCATGATCTGACTGTGGCCTAGTGTGGTCAATCCATGGTACCACCAATCATGAGATTTTCCCTCCAAGTACATGGTGGAAAACTTGATGGATTCCATCTCTCTCATGGGGTTAAGTTGTAGATAAGTATCCAAGTTATGTACCCACATTTTTGCTGTCATCTTGGTCGTACCATCAAAGTATGGGATCTCTATCTTCCCTACCCTTCATTCCAAATCATAATTGATTCTATGGTTCGGCCTGGGTTTGTTTCTAAACTTAAATTGGCAGTATTGATCCAAAGACATCTATCTCTGAATCACCAAGTCTAGCTCATGGTACTCCCTGGTACACTGAGCCATCTTCTCAACAAAATCATCCACTTGTTCCTATTATGCCTGTCCACATATGAACGTGGGTAAGTATGGTCTAGGGGTATCCATGCTACCCATTTTCCCATGTGGGATGCCTCCTCCATGGCTCCCTTCAGACTGATGATAGGGAATATGCTTAGAGTTATATCTGGGAGCCTTTTCTAGATTATACCTATTTGCACCCTGTGAACCACTAGTCTCTCTGTTTTCGTATATCTCTAGACCTTTCCCCTTATGAGTCATCTGAAGAAATATTTCGGCTATCCTAGTCTGGTTCTCGTCCACCTTCCTCAGGTTATCATCTACCTTTTTCAAGGTCTCAGTAATTTCGGCTTGTCCTCTGTGGGTTATGTCATAGTTCTCCTGTAGGTGGATGACCAGTTTAATTTCTATTTGGTTTATGGATTTATTGAATTCTCTTGCCAAGTAAGCCAAGCCCTGGGGTTCACCTTCCTCACCTGAACCCTCCATTTCAGCCTCTGTTTCACTTGCTTGTTTCTTCTTTGTTCCCATGTAGATACCATTGTACCTATTCATGCGCCAATCCTCATAGGATGAGAGGATCAGACCTTTGATACCACTGTAATGATCCCAAGCCAATTTTTTTTGCTTGAAACCACTAACTACTACTGATGTGTTTATTAATTATTTGGTATGCAGGTGGCTGTTGATATTTTGGCATTAGGGTTTATTTTAGTTATCTAGTCATAGTTCATACAAGATCGACTCAATACATGCAATATCACAACAATACTCAAGATATGGGAAACACAATCATAGATCTGACCTTTATTATGAAAAAGCATGAACCTGATACAATATAGAGCAGATATGGAATGGTCCTTAGATGGCTGCAATAGATAGATGATATGAGCTACTAAAAAATTCTCCCGACAATACAAAATAATCCTCCAAAGGTTGAATACAATGTGAAGACCCAAGGTGCCAATAGCAAGTGAACGTCCAACCCCCCTGGGTTGCTGGTATGTCCTGTTGGATGATAAGAGGTCAATATTTTGGCCCAGCTGAGGGAGATGTCCAATCTGTGCCAAAATCCACTGGAATGTAGACCAGGGCCAGGTAAACCCCTCCCAGAAGTTTGAATCTCAAATACTCAATCCTCCTCCTCCAATGGTTGAAACCCTAATACAACTTGCACCCTCTTGAAGCCCTGAATAGATCAATAACTCATTTTGTATGAGGAACACCTCCCAAACCTTTGAAACTCTCTGGTATGATATATCGGGTTGTGATAACCCCTTAGGAGAAGTTTCAAGTTCAAATCCTAGGTATAACTCCCTAGATCTAAGAAATACTGAATCACAAGATGTCCTCCTTGCCTCATGGCATTCCCAATCTGTAGTTGAAGATCTGATGGTAATAAATCTTCAAGAAAGCCTCCAAAATGTTGGTCAAGGACCTGCAAATGGAACCCAAATGTTGGAATACCCCAAGGCTCTCCCAATTGGTTGGATCAAACTCTTCTTCAAGCTGGAAATGCCTGAACAGTACGGCCCTACTATCTCTTGAATCGATAGATGGATCTGTGATGAGTGTAGAATGGTGTGGGTGGAGTATTTTATCCCCGAGACCAATCTTGGAACAAGGTGAGTGGGTCTTTCACCACTGAGTTTTTCACAAGGGTTTGTAACAACAAAACCCTCAAACTGTATGCTCAAGAGCATCAACAAGCAACTACCAAAATCCAGAATGCCTCATAGGTGCGCCCCGACCTTTCCTTTATACTTTTCTTCTATTTCTCTATTGAGTTAGGTTAACCCTAGGGTTAATTCCTAACTCAACCTCCAACGCTTCTATTTCTTCATTGAGTTATCTTTTAACTCTTTTTCACCTTTTTATCAAGTCAACTTAAGAATATAACCTTAGTTTGTTTGACCCTTCCCCTCAGTGTGAGACTATGGCCTAGTGGGGACACCTAGACCACTAAGTCTTCCAAACCTCTTCATCAAGATGTGGGGGACATTACAAGTTCATAGGGATTAACTTGGGGTGTTACAACTTTCCTTCACTTTCCTTCACTTTCATTTCCTTTCCATGCCTTGCCTTTCCTTGTCATGCCATGCCATGCCATGCCTTCACTTTCCTTCACTTTCCATGCTTTCACTTTCCTTCACTTTCCATGCCTTCACTTGCCATGCCTTTCCATGCTTTGCATTTCCTTTACTTGCCTTGCCTTGTATTGCCTTTCCATGCCTTTCCTTCTCTTCCCATGCCATGCCATGCCTTCACTTTCCTTGCCTTGCCTTCACTTTCCATGCCTTCACTTGCCTTGCCTTCACTTGTCATGCCTTCACTTTCCTTTCCTTACCTTCACTTTCCATGCCTTCAATTTCATTTCCTTGCCATGCCTTGCCTTGCCTTCCCATTCCATGCCATGCCTTCACTTTCCTTGTATTTACTTCAATTTCCTTCACTTTCCATTCCTCCACTTGCCTTCACTTTCCTTCAATTTCCTTCAATTTCCATGCCTTCACTTTCCTTCAATTGCCTTTACTTGCCTTGAATTTATATGGAATTATTGTATTTCCATGCCTTGTCTTTCCATGCAATGCCTTTCCTTTCATTCTCATACCTTTACTTTCCATGCCTTTTCTTTCCTTTCCTTGCCATGCCTTCACTTTCCTTTCCTTTCCTTCACTTTCCCTTCCTTCACTTGCATCGCCTTGCATTCACTTTCCATGCCTTCACTTTCATTCATTTGACTTCACTTGTCATGCCTTCACTTTCATTGTGTTACACATTATTTTCGTCACCCTTATGACCATTAATGATGTAAACCTATCCTTTGTCTTTAGAAGGATCAACTGCCTCAATCCCTGAAGATGAATTTTCCCAGAAAGATAAATATGGCATTTTCCTTTGTAAAAAAATTATAAAGAGGGATCGTCGCACTCCGTTCAGTGTTAAGGGTGCGATGATATCAAATCGTCGTAGGATGCACCACACTAGACTGTGACGCTATCACACTCTGCTTAGTATTAAGGATCCGATGATTTTCCATACGAAGGAAAAAGAGAATCTTCTCGATCCCTCTAGAAGAGAAGCTTCAAGGGTGAGTTGGCATCCAATTGGTTTGGATCTGAGTCACATCCTTGTTCTCATGGGTTCATCCTAACCTCCTCACCCTATCCTTTTCATACTATAAAAGGAGAGGAGTTCTCATGGGGAAAGTTAGTTGGCTATATTTTGGAGTTGGAAAAGTTCTCGAGTTTTGTAGCTTGGAATTTTTGGAGCTTGTATGTTGTCTTTGAGATTTGCTTTGTCAAGATAGATTTTTGATCTCATAATCCATGGAGTAGAATTGTGTGGGAAGCAAGGAACTATTGGAAGGAACCTGACCACATCAATGCATCTGGTTTTATCTTTCTTCCACATTATTTAATACAGTGATATATTTCTTTCCTGTAAAATTGGTCTTATTTTATTGTATGACTCTTTGATCACATACGTAGGTTTTGTTAAGTATACGTTGTTTCTTTCACTTCGTTGACTTGTGTATTTTTACAGGTTAAACATCCCATAGGCCTTGGAATGGAGAGAGGATGAAACTAGTGAGGAAAAATGACATTTACAAGGCATTTCATTTATCTCTTGTTAGTTAGTATGCTTGATAATTAAAACTTAGGGAAAGTTTTATATTTTTTCTTGTTTTGTTCTAGTTTCAAGGTAAAACTAGGGAGATATGTTTGTGTCTGCACTTACCGATTTGTTCGATAACGAAATTGGAGACCATACAAGGGAGAGGATTGTTTTCTTAGTTTGTCTTTCTTTATTTCTTTGATTTCCTAGGTTTTGTTTTCTGTTTCACTGGGAGATCCAGATTGACTCTTTGACTGTTAAACTTCACTAGAAAAAACTTCTTACTTTTTATTTTTTCCATTTTTCCATTGATCGTTGCACCTTGATTTGAGGGACAGTGCAATTATTTAGGATCAAGGCACTCCTACTGTGAGAGATAGTGCAAAATTTCCACACTATGGTCTTCAGTTACCTACGACGATCAGGGATCGCCGCACTATGTTAGTCTGATAGCCTGCGACAATTGTGTGAAAAAATAATTTTTGGTGGTTTTCCTTGCCCAGATCCGTGATAAGTGTTTGGGGTGATTTGTTTAGTCTGATTACAGTTTCCTTGACAAATTTGAATCTACTTTTAGCTATCTTTGAAACAATTTTTTTTAAATTTTTTGCTTTGCATTAGATTGGGGGCATCTTTGCATTTGAAGTAGCGAAATTACATGGTTTTTGGCATTCTTAGGGGGGCCAAGAATCATGTACTGGTGTACAGTCTCTTTCGCTCATTTATTGATGATCTCTATATTGATGAGTTTAATAAAACTTTGGGACATTGTGCATCTGGGAATGATAAACGTTTTCTCCTTCTCGTAATATAGCTTTCATCGAAGTGAAATATTTGTATTCTCATTTTCTTTGAATTGTTTAGAGTTCGTCAAAACATAATTTGGTCCATGAAATTTTCCTCTTGAGTAAACAACATCCTTAAAATAAATCTCTTATAAAAATTGATTAGACATTTTTGTATTTTCTGGTAGAAAACCTACATTATCTTAGCGTGTAGGGATTTGGAATAGGTGTGAAAGATAACTTTCCAAAGATGTAAAAAAAACATAGTATCTTGTGATAGGGAGAGTTAAATCCACTTCATACATTTTGTCCTGGAAATCCCTTCTAAGAAAAGGGTCAATAACAAGGTCGCATTAGGGCCTACAAAGTTACTCACCCTACTTTGTTGGTCCTAGTGTAGAGATTGCACGTATTATTGGGGGTCACTTGAGAAGAAAATACAGTGGGGACCTTATCGAGTTGATTTCGGGCTTAGATACCCTACCTTTGCGCATGGATCGAACTGTTGACTCTTTCCCCAGGCATCATTTTCATAATTGGTAACCTTAGTGGCCTATCTCTTTAGGGTATTTACACGAAGTGACTATGGAGGGACAAGTCTTTATGGTACCTAGAATCAACGTTGGCCAAACTCACTCGGCCTCCTTGGAGAGTATACCCACGATTATGTGTGGAATCTTGCATCGGGGTGTAAGTCCATTAAGAAGGTCGTCCATGTAAATTTTCCACCCGCTTTATCCCATCCCCTTCTTGTCTTGATTTCACGACGTTGGATTTCATCACCAACTAGTGACTTCAAAATAAGAAGCTTTGTTTTCTTGTTTGATTTCTAGATTTTATTAGTGAGTGTTGTTTGTTTCTTTAGTTGGCGAATCAACTTTGGCCAAACTCACTCGGGCTCCTTGGAGGGTATACCCACGTTTATATGTCAGATATTGCACTAGGGTGTAAGTCGATTAAGCATGTCTTCAACATAACTTTTCCACCTACTTTATCTAATCCCCTTTGTACATTGTTCCCGTGATGTTGGATTTCATCACCAACTAGTGCGTTCATTATAAGACGGTTTTGTTTGCTTGTTTGCTTCTTAGAATTTTAGCATGTGTTGTTTGTTTGCCCTAGCAGACTCTAGTTTGGATCTATGTTTAATGGCGTCAGTTCTTGGAACAACCAATGAATGAATCCATTTTCTAGGGGAACCTTTTGTTTTTCCTTTTCATAGAAACATTGTTCCTCCTCACATCGCTACTTTGAGACTTCCAGGTCTCACAATTGGATTATCGGTATGGTTTTTTTCCACTCAGGTAATCCTAAATGAAACTAGTGCTTAGGCTGTAAGAACTTCCCCCCAAGAGCATCAGGAAACATTGGTCCTCCTCACATCGCTACTTTGAGCCTTCCAGGTCTCACAATTGGATTATCAGTATGGTTTTTTTCCACTCAGGTAATCCTGAATGAAACTAGTGCTTAGGCTGTAAGAACTTCCCCCCAAGAGCATCAACCTCATGTTGATCCTTCACCTTCTTCACCTTCTTCACTTGCAAGGTCTTCTTCTGTTTCATTTTCTTCGCTGATTAAAATCTCTGAAGCTAGTAACTTGGTGGATAAGAATAAGAAGAAAAGCAAGATTAAGAAGAAGAATAATAAGGAAGGGTCCAACCTTCCAACCGCTTCTAGACATGTTGGAAAACCATGAGTTACTGATAATCATTATGAGAGTGTTTATGATTCCAAGATCACCTAAACAACTAGTAAGACTAAGTACCCTTAAAGGCTTTGTAAGAGTAGCCATATTATTAGGGATTTCCCTGGTCTATCCAAGGTTATAGAAGCATGGTATATAGACCCTCACCAACCCATGTCATCATCCTATGAACAACATGTTGATGAACTCCCATCAACTAGTCAGGATACCATTGGGAAGAAGAAAAGTGGAGTCAAGTTCCCGTGTATGTTATTGAGAAGGAGTCATCAAACTCACCTTTTCCTTCATATGGATGAAGCCTCGAAATTACTAGAAGACATGACTATTTCCCAGCCTTAACTTTCGTCTTCTTACCGCAACCTTACTCTCAACCCACCTGTAGTTGATGGAATGATCAATATGGTCCCTTC
>CBVK0100500095.1:0-11922 GCA_900067695.1 Picea abies | reverse complement strand
AGCCTAGGAGATGACTAAACTCTTCCATATCAAGATCCAAGTCAAGAAGACAAAGTTGGATGCTCTATTCGATTTCAGTTCTCAGGCAAATCTCGTCACAGAAAATCAGGTCAGCAAACTTGGATTGGAATTTCATGATCATCCTAACCAGTGTTGCAAAAATCGGCGATTTTTCAAAAATCGCAATTTTTTAAAATGACATCGCAATTTTTTACCCACGAAGGAAAAAATCACCAGAGCGTTGTAGTCATGGGGATAGAAAATTTATATTATTACTCCACGAGTTCTTCAACCTAGTTTTCTGGCCAATTACGATTTGGTTTGTGATTTTGGGAATTTCAGTCCCAGTTCTAATGACTTTGCATATTACTAACCTCTTTAATCCCTCTTCAAATAGAAGACTAACCTCAAATGTATGGAGAGATTAATATTCTCCACATGTGACTACGCAACTCCCACCCAAGATTGCATAACACAGTCTCATGACTACAACCTTTTATTCAAACAGAATTCTTAATGTTATGGTGATTGAGGAGAATATATGATACTTGCACCATTTAGAAATCTATATAACTTAGCTCGATCTTAGTGGCATCTCTTACCTACAAGCTATCCATTGCTTTTCTATCTTTAAGTTGTATTCATTGTATTTTGTATTTTTTTGTTTTTCTTGTTTCTTAATAGGAGATGCCTTAAGTAGATTGAAATGGGATATTTTGAACACTCTTATTAAACATGACAAATTTGACAATGTTGATGTACTCACGCCATCGCTCTACAATGGGGGTTGTTTCATTTTTATTCCTTCATTCATTCATTCATTGTGTTTATAATCTTTTGAATCTTCAAACAAAACATCTTCCAAAGTCTTCAAATGGTCTCCCATCAACATCTTTTTTCCATTTAAGTTTCTTCAAATCTCAGTAAGCCTTTTGTAATTCCTCAAACCCTTCAAAGAAAATGTCTTCAAATTTATGCTAATATGGAGGAGAGACTACATAGAATAACCATGGGTTTTGAGCTATTCATAAAATGACCTAATGCAAAACTAACTTGAGTTGACACATTGTTGACTATTGAACTACATGATGATCAGATACATTTATAATTATATATGTGATGTCATTTTGTATTGGTTCTGGGTTCATGATTCAATATCGACTTTGATGTATCATTTTTTATTTGGCATCCACTACAGTATATATATCAGTGCTTTCTCCTTATTTATGGGCCAATGTGTTTATTTGATGTTGTTGTTTCTTTATATGTTTAAAATTTTGAAAAAAATGAATATATTTTGTATTTTTTAATGTTTTTCGTGGTTTTTCGATTTTTTTCCGATTTTTTGCGAAACAATGTTTTCCGGACCCTCACCGATTTTTTGTCGATGTCGATGTTATCAACACTAATCCTAACCCATATCCATTGAGACAGGTAAATAAGGATGCAAAGTTGAAGGTCACCAAACAACGTAAGATCAAATTTGCTATAAGTGCAAACTATATTGATGAAGTGGAGGTAGATGCAGTACCAATTGATGTGTGTGTAGTGTTTGGAAGCCCCTCCTTGTATATGAGGGATACAATCTTCATGAGGAGAGCAAACCAATACTGTCTTATCAAAGATGGGAAGTCTTTCATCATCAATGCACACAAAGGTAAATCCAAGATCTCTCTGGTACATGCTAACCAAGCCAAGAAATTGATTAGTTCTAGTAGGAAATTTGCATTATTTTTCTTAAGGGAGAATCAGCTAAGTGATGAATCGATAAAAGTAAAGGCATCTCTGGAGGAATGTACTAAAAAGAACAAACATCAGTGGGAGGAGTTGTTGCAAGCATACAGAGAAGTGTTTCAAGAGCCTAAAGGGTTACCATCTAAGAGGGAAGTAGAGCATGAGATGCAGTTGTTGTGTGAATCCCCATTGCCAAATATTGGGCTATAAAGACAATCTGTCCTAGAAGCAGATGAAGAGAAGAAACAGTGGTAGCAACTGCTGGAGCAAGGTATAATTCAACCAAGCACCTCACCTTGTGGGTCACCTATCATCATAATACCCAAGAAGGATGGGACTTGGCGAATGTGTATTGACTACATATCTTTGAACAAGATCACACTAGAATCGGTACCCTTTGCCCAGGATTAATGATTTGTTAGAACAGTTGCAGTATGTCAAGTACTTCACCAAGTTGGATCTCAAATCAAGATACCACCAAGTACGAGTTAAAGAAGAAGACACCTGGAAGACCGCCTTCAAGACAAGGCAAGGTCTATATGAATGGTTGGTAATGCCTTTTGGCTTATGTAATGCACCATCTACATTTATGTGTTTGATGAATGATGTATCGCATCCCTTTCTAGATTCATTTGTGATAGTGTACTTACTAACTTAGATTATATATTGGTTTATATCTCTTCCTGGGAAGAACATATCTCACATCTCATGTAGGTGTTAGAGGCTCAAAAAAAACATCAATTGTTGGTTAACCTTAAGAAATGTGATTTTGCTCAGCAATCATTGTATTTGGGGCATGGGAGCAAAACAGGAGCAGGAGCGAAGCATTCGGAGCACCATTTCCAAAAAAAAATTGGGAGTAGAGCGTATCGAGAGCATATATATATATATATAGTATGTATGTATGTATGTATTGCATTTATATTCAAAAAAAAACATGCAGAATGCCAACTTAGTTGCATAATATATGAAAACATGCATTTGTGCTACTTGTCGATGAATACTTCATTATTATGAAGTTAGAAATGCCATCCATAGTACATTAATGATTAATCATTTGAGCCTCAACCATCTAGCAATGACAAGTAACGATCCTCATTGCTTATATGACAAACATAAATGACAAGCAATGTCCCACCATCACTTATGTTGGGATCCTCATCATTAGTATCATCCTCCATCCTTTGCCTCTTGTCTAGCCTCTGCCTCTACCTCGATCCTCTAGGGACATCAATCAACACCACCCAATTTTGATGAAATTGCTTAATCTAAGCCTTAAAATATGGTAGAAAAAGTCTAACATGCCTAATCAATGATTTTGGTTTGAGTGAAGGGTACATTTTTGCTAAGGCGATGACAGAGGAATTCAACAATCAACACCACCAACATCAGGGTACATAAAGGGCTTGGTGCTCTTAATTAAATGTCAATCACATACCCTCATACATGATAGAATCTAATGAAAATGCTACAATCCCACCAATCCTGAAATCCTGAAAACTGTTAAGTTTGTTGAATTTTGAATGGGATATGGAATTCTACTTTCTCCATATGAAGTCTTATGAGGTTGGAACCACTCTTAAACATCTTGAAACAATTAATGGTAATGTTAAAATTTTATGTAAAAGAATAAAAAGGAAAGATTAAGGAAATGTCAAAGGAAAGATAAAGGAAATGTCGAGAATAAAAAGGAAATGTCAAAGCAAAGATAAAGGAAATGTCAACTTTTGTTGAAAAAAATGTGTTTATCTCAAAATATTCAATAAACACTTAGTCTAAAATAGATTTCAGATTCCTATAAAGCACTAACAGCCACACAACTGTTATTTATGAGTAGAAACACTACTAGACAAGTTCTGAAATAAAATGGCAGCGGAAATAACTCTTTAACAGCAGACAGTAACTCCCATTTGGCACAAAAATCTGAGCATTACCACTTGAAAAATACACAGAAAATTAGGGACAGATTTGAGGATAAAAAACTCTTTATTCTGCTCAAGGAAAATCTGAGTTTATACAACAGCAAATAGCATCCAGCATTACAACACAGAATATCTCTCATTTCAGCAAGTCATCCCTCAATACAAACTGTACCAGACTGTAACTAGGGCAGATTGACTTCACTGTACAGTCAGTACGGCCCAGAACAGCCAGCAAACCTCCACAAACAATCACAGAAATGTATAGAAACTTGTGCCAAGAGAATCAGTATGGAACAGAACAGAAAACTTCAGCAAACTAGCATAGAAAATCGTGTCAATCTTGTTGTATACTCACAGCCTCGATTTGTGTGCCTCCTCTTGCTGTATGGCCAGCAAACATTGTTGTACGACCTCTATTGCAGGCATTGTACGGACAGCTGAATGTTGTAAATGTTCCTTGGACTGCATGCCAATCCCTCTCCTAGGGATGCATGCCAAGTACCTTTTGTTGTAGCTCTTTCCTCCAATCAAAGAACTCTTCTAGAAAGTCGTGCCTCTTCAACTTCCTCTCACTCTCCTCAAAAGTGTGCCCCCTCTCTCCCTCATGAGCTGGTTTTAATCAATTTTGAAATGTAACTACCCTAACCCTTGGTCTTCCAATGAGATTGACGGTCAAGATTAGAACTTGCCCTCATGAGATCAATGGTCACAACTTAATCATCCATTGAGGTCACTTAAGTCACTAAAATGACCCATAACATCATAAAGTCACTTTTACATTAAGAAATTAAAAAGACCCAACTTTATAAAGTGCTTTATAAAGATACTTTATAAAAAATCATTATAAAGTCACTAGGGAGAAAGTGTGCTCGGTCACTTCCGCATGCTAAGCGTCGCCAATGCAAAAGTACCTCTAAGCTACCAAATTCTAACAACTTTTACTTTGACAATATAACATTACCATTAATTGCCAACATTTTTGGTCAAACCTAGTAAACAACCACAGTGTTTATGCTTGGCAATATCATGCATCAAAAGGTTCAATGTGTCCAAGGAGCACCACGGAGCGTCCTGGGAGTGCCTCGGGAGCACATTCCTTGCTTCGGGAGCACCACACTCCCCATAGGGGCAAGGAGCCTAGGAGCGCGCTCCCAGCATTGCTCCCTAGATGCTCCCACTCGAGGTGTGATTCCTAGGTAGAGTGCCTCCTAGAGGGAAGATCCTGATAACACTAATTTGGGGTATGTGATTGGCGGGGGCGAAATCAAAATAGATCCCGCGAAGATGGAGGCCATCCTCAAGTGGCTAGTCCCTACTAATATTACTAAAGTTAGGAGCTTTGTTGGGGCAGCGCAGTACATAGTACATACAAAATTTAATAGCATCCTTCATGCCATAACAGCGAGTGGTAGAAATTTCCAATGGGGGAACAATTAGCAGAAAGCTTTCGATGAGTTGAAACAAAAGATCAGTCAACCACCAATTCTTGCATTACCTAACTTACAAAGCCTTTCGAAGTGGAGACAAATGCAAGTGGATATACTATGGGAATGATTTTCATGCAGGGAGGTAAACCAATATGCCATCATTCTGAAATGTTTCATGGTGGAGTCGTGAACTAATCTATGTATGGAAAGGAACTCTACGCCTTGGTTCAAGCTATTAAGAAGTGGAAGCACTATCTAATGGGCTAGGAAACCATTATCCACACTGATCACTAGCCACTGCAGTATTTGCAGGCCCACAGTAAGCTTCAACAAACTAGATACTACAACTGGATGGGGTTTTTGCAACAATTTAATCGAGCCATCAAATATAAGAAGCGTGGCACTAATAAGTTGGCAAACATGCTTTCAAGGCCACCCACATCCAAGATTACAGCTTTGGGAACTCTTATGCACATGGATCCTTTTACCCGTGATGCATACAAAGAAACATACATGGAAGATGAGGACTTTAAAGAGGTGTTTTAGTAGCTACAAGGCCAAATTTCTGTAAAAGAAGATGGCAGTAAAGCTAACTATCCTCTCTAGAATGTGTTTCTCTACAAGCTAGACAAGATATGTATTCCTAAAGGTTAAAGAATGCAGCTTATTAGAGAGGCCCACACCTCCAAGGCTACAAGATATTTTGGTGTTGGGAAGACAGTTGCCAACTTACAGAGTTGTGTGTATTGGCTCAAATTCAAGAAGTTGTCACTCGATTTATTAGAGGATACATACTTTGTTGTACCGACAAACCTAGTAACAGAAATAAAAGTTTATACCATCCCTTACTTGTACTCACTAGACCCTGGGATAACATTTCCATGGATTTTGTGGGTGGTTTGCCAACAAACAAGAAGGGAAATGACTCTCTGTTTGTGGTAATTGACAAGTTCAACAAGATGTGCACTGTTGTGCCTTGTAAAAAAAAACATCAAAAGAAAAGAAGCAGCAAACATGTTCTTTGAAAAGGTTTGGGTGCACTTTGGGATACCAAGGAGCATCATTTTAATTAAGGATACTAGATTTCTCAGTGCCTTTTGGACTACACTTTGGGAGAAGATGGACACCAAGTTGAAGAGATCTACATCTTTCAATCTACAAACATATGGGCAGACAAAAGTAGTCAACAAGACATTGGTTCAGCTTTTGAGGGGTACAATCATAAGCATCCAAACACCTGGGATGAAAATCTGATTTATATTCAACACTCTTATAACAAAGCGATCCACACTTCTACTGGTAAGTCCCCTTTTGAAACTTGCGTTGGGTATTTTCCACCATTGCCCTTGGATGTTGTATATGGACAGCAAGGAGGAGTAATAGAAGACATCATAGGAGATGCATTGAAAGCAAAAAAAATTGTTGAAAAGATTAGGAAAATCCATTTGCAAGTACAAGAGACATTGAAGAAGTCATAGGAGAAGTACAAGGCCCAACATGATCAGCATGGAATTGAGAAAACATTCAAGGTAGGAGACAAAGTTTGGTTGCATTTTAACAAAGAAAGGCTATAGGGTCCTAGTAAGAATATCAAGGCTTTGAGGCATGCTCCTTTTGAAGTATCGAAGAAGGTGGGTGATAATGCCTATAGACTCAGTCTACCCCCATATATGTGCATTTACTTGATAGTGAATGTGGAAAATCTGAAACTCTATGAGACTTCCATGTTGGATCAGAAAACTGAGGAGCAAATCCTACCTACTATAGAGGACTTAGGCACCGAAAGCTTAGGCAAAGTTGGCAGAAGATACAGTTTTGCAAAAGAAGTCCAAAACTTCCAGATAGGGGCAGCATGAACTCTAGCAGGTTGGGTTGAAAGGGAAACTTCCAAGCAAAGCCCAAATGCTACTCTAGGGAGAAGGTAGAGGAAAAATTTCCCCACCTCATTCAATAAAATATTTTGGGGATCAAAAGCCTCCCTAAATGGGGAGATATGATCTAGAATGGATCATTATATAATTTGTCATCTATATTGGTACTTTCTAGGTGGAAAAATTGGACGAATTGGCCTACACAACCCATTTTAGGGGCAGGTCCCAATTTGGTGATTTAGCGTTCGAAAACTTCCAAAGCCAGTTTGAGGCATCAAACAACACTTTTTGGGGTCAAAACTTTGTGAGCTTAGCTCGCAACTCCTCAATGTTATTCTACACATTAAAAGCTTTCTAGCAGTGCAAAAATGACATCAATCAGAGTTTGTATGCAGAAGTTATGCCTCCCACAAATTGACCTACCTTATTGACCATGGAAATGAGCGGATGCCACATCAACCCCCATTATTAACACATGTGGGGCTAGTCACGTGTGGAATTTCAAGAAGATTGTAAAGGGCCCAAATCCCTAACACTAATTGAGAGTTGAGACATGCAAAAACCCTAAACCTAGATGATTATCTAGCTATGTTAAATACCGGGCCGGTAGGAAGGGAAGGAGTTCCATTCTTTTGGTATTGTTATTGTTCCATAGTTGAGCAAAGCATCTAGGAGTTGGATATTGACGCATAACAAAGGAGGCAGAAGATTTTAATAGCAACCATTCAAGCCACAATGTCCATGGCAACTCCAGAGTGAGTGCCTCTTTCTTTGTACTTGCATTCCATAACTAAGAAAAAGAGAGCAAAGCATATGCCTCACTTTCTTACTAGGTTTTCTCCCATATTGGGTTTCCCATGTCACATCTTCTGTTCATTTGTGTAGATGGTGTTACACACTCAAGTGTCGCAATTTCATCACCATGTGGAACTGTTTGTCATAATCCCTAGACATGTTGGAAAGGAAACCTATCATTTGGAGATCCAAATACTATCTTTCACCTTGAGTTTTTGGCCTTTTTTGAGTATCGTCGCTCTCCTGTCCATATGAAGAGGATGAACCCTTGTCATCGCTCCTTGCTTAGTTCTAGGGGAGCGATACTATCGCCTTGTGCTCAATTCTAGGGTGGCGATCAAGTAGTTGTAACCATTATGCCTTATTTTGAGATGTTGTTTCAAGGAGATTTCAGTTGGTTAGAGGTTGGTTTGAGCTACCCTCTATCCAAGGCAAGGTTAATCTTGTCTATTTAGCTAAATCCTCATTTGATCCTATCCTCTCCTCAAAATTATCCTATGGTTGATATGCCTCAACTCCTATATAATGGAGGCCATTCTTGGGTGAAAGGGCGGGGAAGAATTTTATAGTATCATACTTCTGATCTTGTGACATTCAAAGGGATGGAAAGGAGAGCTTGGAGGAGTTGTTGCAACATCGACATTAAGGTTGTAAATGTTTCATTACTGATTGTTTTCCATATAATATAACTTGGCCTATTCCCCTCATACTTATGTTGTTCAATGTATGCACGTCTATTTTTTCTTAGCACAAAATAGATAGGTCTATTTTGCCTAACAATATATCGTGGAAGAAGGAGGTGTTGTTTTGTCTCTTGCAGAAATCCTCTCGCACCAGGAGCTTGGACATCAAGATCAAGGGCTAGAGCATCGAGGACAACCAACAGAAAGGAGGTAGGTCATCTATCTCATTCTTTCATCTTCCCTTCTTGCTTTGTCTATGGGAAGCATTTGTTACCTTCTGTCTTGGGTCAAAGGAGTCTTCATCCAAGGGGGGTTTCACCTGTCCGCAGGGGAAACTTTTCCACAACAAATGGTGTGTTCATTTGCTTGTTTCTTTCATTTTGGTTTCAGTTATTTACATAATTTTGAGAACTATGCTAATATTATTAAATCTGAGATCTAAGGTAATAAACTGCATAATAAATTGTAAGATCTACTGTGACGAACCATTCTAGTCGAATATCCACAATAGTTTACAAATCAAGTATGGCTCAGAATGGATCATTATATAATTTGTCATCTATCTTGGTACTTTTTGAGTAGAAAAATTGGAAGAATTGGCTTGTAGGGCCCATTTTAGGGGTAAGTCCCAATTCGGTGATTCGGGATCCAAAAACTTCAAAAGCCAATTTGAGGCATCAAACGACACTTTTTGGCGTCAAAACTTTGCAATCTTAGCTTCTAGCCCTCAACATTGTTCTACACACTGAAATCTTTCAAACAGTGTGAAAATCACCTCAATCGAAGTTTGTATGCGGAAGTTATGCCTCCCACAAGTTGACCTACCATGTTGACCACCATGGTACAGAGTGGATGCCACAGCAACCCACATTACTCACACATGTGGGGCTAGTCATGTGTGGACTTTCAAAAAGATTCTAGTGGATCCAAAACCCTAAAACTAATAGAGGGTTGAGGCATGCAAAATACCTAACCCTAACCCTAGACAGCTATCAAGCTATGTTAAATGTTGGGTCGCTAGGAAAGGAAGGAGTTCCATTATTTCGGTCTTGTTATTGCTCCATAGTTGAGCAAACCATCTAGGAGTGGGATATTGAAGCATAACAAAGAAGGTAGAAGATTTTTGAAGTAGCCATAACCCTCTTTCCCCTAAGATTTATGTGGGACCATAACCCTCTTTGGAGGACACCCTACCCACTTGAGTGGTATAAATACACCACTGAAGTTTCATTTGTAAATCATCTTTTTTTTTATCATTGAGCTAAGGCTCTCTAATACAAATGTTTTCAGCTACGTTACCGGATTTGTCCGCCCTTGGGAATGGATCCGTAGATCCCTAGTTCGGATCCGAATTCGGATCCACCTAGGATCTGCTCCAAAATTTCGCTAGGTTCCAAAACTGTAAAAATTGTGAGCAATAATCCAAGACTCCTTCAACAATGATTGCAATTATCACTGGACGGTTATTTGCTCTCTCATGGAACCCTTGGATTTCGACGGCGCTTTCAAAACTGACCACAATCATGAATCACGGAAAGGAATCTCGTTGGAGCTTATTGTTTTGGAAGACAATGGCAAGGATTCACCATGTTGAAAGTTTAAGATATATATAAAATAATAAACTTAGATTCATTGTTGTGCCACGATTCAAGAGTTATCTACACCACGATTTCTTTATAACTAAAATCGTGGCACGATGATCTTGACTCTTATCTATGCCACGATTTACTTATAACCGAAATTGTGGTGCAAGAGATTTATTCAAGCCATAAGGAAGAACTCGGCATTCAAGCCATAACTTTTATACTAAGTTATACAATTTAACTTATATAACTTGTAAAGTTATATAACCAATATTAATTAATGTGTGTGTATAAGTAAATTTTAGCCATTAATGTATATAAATAATTCTTAAGTTGTATATATATTAACTTGATAAATAATTAATGTATTATATTAATTATTCTTTATACATTTATATAAATAATTCAAAAAAATTATATAAATTTTATTTTAAAAATATAAAACTATATTTCTATAGTTTGTACTTGTCATTTCCCTTGTCGTATCAAGATCTTGGCTTTTCAAAAATTCGATGGATCTGAATACGGATCTATATCCTGCTAACTTTGGTTTTAAGCCTACGGGCACTACATCTTTGGTGGTCTCTGTTGTTGGCATATTTTCTTTTTTATGTGCATTTATGCATCTCATATATAGCACACTCATGCTTGGACATCTTTCTCTCTCTAGCACACTTTTGGTTCATCCCAAGCGCACTTCTTTAGTGTTATTTTTTCTCTTTATAATGCAGGTTTTTAGGTTGGTGTTTTGGTTCCATTTGATCCCCTCTTTCTGTCTGTGATCTCAACACAATTCTCAACCCTACATATGCATCAATAGATAGTATCTATTAGATACAACATAATCTAGCACAAGAGCATCTTTAATGATGTCAACCAAAAGTGAATTTTGGAAGGTATTTATACTCTCATTTCCCCAATTCCTTATTGTTGGTTGATTTGTCACCTTTACTTATCACAACTAACTATAAGCAGTTTTCCTTGTGATTGCCATGGTCCTCAACATCACCTAACTATAGTTATTGACACAATCGTAGTTTAACTATTGTCCTAGATACCTCACATCATTAAACTAGGGTGTTAGTTGCATTGTCATAGTTGATTATATGTAGCAACTAAGTAACTACATTCAACGCATTTATTCCTTGAAATTCAAATTCAATGAATTTGAAGGCAATTCGAACAAATTAGATTAAGTTAGACAAATCTCAAGGCGAACTAGAACTCTATCTCGAACCCGAACTCGAAGGTGAACAAATTCAATAGAAAAATCGTGGGTTCACTGAAATTCAACCCTAGAATTCGGTAGAAAGTAAGTAAAAATAAATAAAACCCTAGTTGCTTAGTGTGGTTTTCATTTCCTCTGAGGCTCAAGCTGCCCGATGCTAGTTTTCATTTCCTCTGCATAGACTTCGGAGCCCGATGCTAGTTTTCATTCTCTCCACTCGACGTCGACATCCTTGTTTTCTTCCTCTAGTCTCCAAAGTCCTCACTACTTAGAGAAAACTTCAGTTTCCAAGCACAGATCGACAATGCACCAGGGTCCAAATCTATGTTATGTCACACCAGGCATGTCACGACCACACCAAGGTCCAAATCGACACGTTTTCAATCTACAGGGTCCACCGTGTTGAGATTTGGGTACCTTGGAAAGTGTTCCCCATGTGCTTATGAGTCTCTAAGTACAAAGGGGGAAGACTATTACCCTCATACTTTACTTTATGATTCTAATTTCACTTTGACTTAGGAGATTTAAGTCAAAAGTGAAATATGTCACTTAAGTCATAAAATGACAATTAATTCACAATGTGGGTGAATTAATAGACATAAAGCAACTAAGGAAAGTGGGTTTCCTTGGTGAGATTTTTGGAGTTGATCTCACCCATTGATTAGACTTGGCTAGATCT